>ML778284.1:733822-750393 GCA_009831015.1 Picea engelmannii
CCAATCCCCAAACCTCCTTATAACTGCTATGGTCTTTTCGGTCTTACAAGGTGGGGAGGTGCAAAAAATGAACTCGTACAGTGGGGCAAGGAAGTGTTCACAGATCCTTTGAAAATATGTTTGGTGTTTGTGTTCCCAACGGACTTTGCAGTAAATATGGATAGATGCATCAATAGCTAACCAACTCCATCCCATGTTCAGGTATTTGTGAGCGCTGCATATTATGTCTAAAAGATATGAAGACATATGGAAGTTGGGGAAGCTACCTAATTGTGCTTGTGTAACAACTTAAATCACATTTTTAAGATTCTTAGACAATATGTCTGCCCAGTTGAATGAGGCACCTACATCTGCACATAAATAAATTAATGGCATATATGACAAAGAAAAGTGTGTTGCGTATGGTTCCCCATACAACCTCCACATCATGGATACCATATATTGGTAGGGTCTTCTTAGATTGGTTGTGGGATATCGACTCTTGGGTCGATATTTGAACTACTTATCTGCTTTATACCAAGTAGGAAACAAATCCTTTTGTGTGAGCTCCAACTCGCTAAGGAGCTGACCATCTATATTTTTGTTTCCGGCCTCAAGATGATAAGACTTGGATAAATAATCAGGTTTGAATGAAGCTATTAGATCCTTCCTTGCATTAAATATATACCTACTATCTACGTATGCGTTCTTCAAAATCCAAGAGATAACATCTGCACAAAGGAATATTGTTGGATGTGCCGCCACCCTAAAAATTCTTGATTTTCTGATGTTTTTAAATGCCCGGAGTTCACCTGGGTCCTCTGCTTCTGTAGAGAAGTTTGATTTCTTGAACATGTAATAGACTCCCCCCCCCATTTCTAAGTCTCTCCTTCTTTGTCCATCAGTCCCGATGTATCATCGTATCCGGTCCTAACACTTTCTATATCTTTTGCTGTTGGGAACTGTCAGACGGTCCAAACCCTGCTAGCTTCATTATTGCTTTCTTTCGTGGTGACATGTTTGAATATGCATACAAGATCAATTTGGAGAATGTTATTTATTTAAAATGAATTAATGAAAACTATTCAAGACATATTGTTCCCCATATATGTCAAATAACAATCAATTGCCTACAGAGACCATAAGTGTGAAAGACTTGGGCATTAACCTGATAAAACAAAACAATTCTTTAAATGCAAACCGGAGGAAAAATAGTAACTCCTTCGAGCATTTCGTAGGAGTTAATAATAACTCCTCTGAGAAGTTTGGAGGAGTTCATAGTAACTCCTTTGAGTAATTCAGAGGAGTTAATAGTAACTCCTCCGAACAACATTCAGAAGAGTCTCAACCATCATTAGGGTGCTCGAAGGTCTTATAGAGAACTCCTTTGATCGTATCGGAGGAGTTGCTTCCAATTTTTCCGAAGGTGTTCGGAGGAGAAAAGACTAACTCCTCCAAGCATATTGGAGAAGTTTCTACTAACTTCTCTGATATGCTTGGAGAGTTACTAAACAAGTTGTCGAACTTAGTTTTTTCCGCGAACACAAGCATGGTTAGGAATACTTGAGCCAACCTAGAAAAATAGGAAGGGTGTTCAATCCGTAGCCATGAACGGGTCAAGTTGGTGAGAAGTGCATAGAGTCTAGAATCGGTGAAGGAATGAAGTGAAGAGTTTGGAAAGGAAAGAGAAATGATCTAGGGATAAAGGCGCGCAAGATAAATAAGGGAAAAAATATCTTAACCCAATCTTTAAGAANGGGTCAAGTTGGTGAGAAGTGCATAGAGTCTAGAATCGGTGAAGGAATGAAGTGAAGAGTTTGGAAAGGAAAGAGAAATGATCTAGGGATAAAGGCGCGCAAGATAAATAAGGGAAAAAATATCTTAACCCAATCTTTAAGAAAAAGAGAGAGAGGGAGGATAGAATTACTCGGTTAATCGTTGCCATGTGTAGGGGACCAAAACAAGATTTTTGCTCAAACGATGTTTTATCCCAACTCTCTTGCTCTTTGGTGTCTAGAGATAATGGTCTTAACCCCGTTTCTCTTTATATAGCCCCAGGTTAATAAATAACATTTAATACGGTAGGTTAGGTCGAAGGCTTTTAAAACAACTTCGTCAAGTTTGTTCGGAGGAGATAAGACTAACTCCTTTGAAATGCTCGGAGGAACTCTTCTTAACTCTTGAGATGATCTTTGCTTTATCGGAGCGATTGGCAAGAACTCCTCTGAGCAGCTCAGAAGAGTTGAAATTAACTCCTCCGAGCTGATTGAAAGAGTTGAAATTAACTCCTCTGAGATACTCGGAGGAGTTGAAAATAACTCCTCCAAGCTTCTCAGAGGAGTTTGAACTAACTCCTTTGAGTAGTTCGGAGGAGTTAAAATTAACTTTGTCGATTTTATTTTTTTAACTTCAACTTTGAATAATTTCTCATTTTTTTCAAGTGAACCATGAGTTGCCAGGAGAAGCCTTTGATTCACTAAGGGGCTTATGAGGTTTTTCTTTTGGCTTCAAAAAATAAGGAGGCTCCATTTTTAGGGAAGTATCCAGATAGAAGGTAAAACAGAAGGGTGGTAGTGCCAGTCACAACACTATGAAACCAAATTCCCCATATTACATAGCAAGGAAGTTCTTTGAACTATTTTAAAAATGGATCCCTTAACCAATTCCATAAGCAAAGTTCTAAAGAATAAAAAATCTACCGCCCATGACAATTTAGATTCATCATAACTTCATGCCAAAATTGTGACACAAAAGAACATGAAACAAACAAATGAGACGTTGATTCTTCCTCTACCTTACAAAGAGTACATTTGTTTGGTCCACTCCATCCCCTTCTCTATCCATTGTCTTAGGTTAGAATTTTGTTCGCCAAGGAAACCACAAGAACAATCAAGATGTTAACTAACATTGCCATTTCCACATACAAGGCCACCATAATCTTCTATCCATAGTTGCATCATTAGAATCCAAAGCCTAGTAACCAAGTTTTATCATTAACGTTCTTGAAGCCCTGTTCCAAGTCCATACTAGTTCATCATCTTCATCACCCAAGGTGACTCCATTGTGTATAAAAAATTGAGTAAAGGATATCCATTTAGTTGTTAGCTCGCTCATCAAGCCTAACTCCTCCTCTGAGGTCCACCTTTGCAATTCATTGGGATGAAAACCCCTTGTCCCAACATTTGCTAAAATTTTCAAACCACGAGTTTTGAGTAGGACATATAGCTCATGAGATAGCAAGTAATGAAATATCAACTTTACACATGCACACACAACAATTGAAAGTAAAAAAAAATATTATTGCACTGCAATGTGCTTTCTACAACCTACTATGAAAGAGATATGTGATTCCTTCCATGCTTAACATGGAGTTGACATGTGGCATTAAAAAAATATATTAATAACAAATATAATATTTCAATGTCGATCATAAATTTTCTACAACCCAGTATGAGGGAGATGTGTAATTCCTTGCGTGCTCAACATGGTGTTGACACATGACATTTAAGAAGAATATAACCAGTGTAGATCCACCTTAACTCTGGATCTATCATGCGCCGAGAGGGATCAAATCCCTGCAAGGGAAAAAAAATTCTATAGTGCAAAACATGAGGAAAGGTTTGCATCTCAAGGGATTTGATTGGTCTCGACGCATAGTAGATCCAGAATTAAGATGGATCTATGTTGGTTGTAATCAAGAAGTTAACAAGGACTTGGTAAAGCAAAGTGTTGTTATTTCCCATACTAAGATTCATATTTCTTTAGAGATATGTTCATCCTTTATGGTTCAACATACTTAGATAAGAAAATTGTTGATTGTGGTTGGAGATAAATGCAAGTGTTGAACGACTTTTGCATAATAGATACCCTCAATGGCTAGTTAGTCAAAGGGTCACTAATGTAGCTTATTAGACATGTCTATTTCATTGAAATATTTCATAGCCGAAAGGCACTTTCTACAACCCAGTATGAGAGAGATATGTGATTCGTTGTGTGCTTAACATGGAGCTGTCACATGCCATTCAAAAAAAATATTAATAACAAATATAATATTTCAATGTCGATCATAAATTTTCTATAGCCTAGTATGAGGGATATGTGTAATTCCTTGCGTGCTCAACATGGTGTTGACACATGAAATTTAAGAAGAATATTGATGAATGTAGAACCATCTTAATTATGGATCTATCATGCATCGAGAGGGATCAAATTCATGAAGGGGCAAACTCTTTCTAGAAAGAAAAACATGAAGAAAGGTTTTCATTTTAAGGGGTTTGATCTGTCTCGACGCAAAGTAGATCCAAAATTAAGATGGGTCTATGTTGGTTGTAATCAATAAGTTAACAAGGACTTGGTAAAGCAAAGTGTTGTTGTTTCCCATGCCAAAATTCATATTTCTTTAGATATATGTTCATCCTTTGTGGTTCAACATACTTAGATAATAAAATTGTTTATTGTAGTTGGATCTAAGTGCAAGTGTTGAATTACTTTTGCATAATAGATGCCCTCGATGGCTAGTTAGTTAAAGGGTCACCAATGTAGCTTATTATACATATATATTTCATTGAAATATTTCATATTGGATAGTGTCGCTTGCTTATGTCAATGAGAGTAAGGGATAGAAAAGTTACATTTTTTTAGTGCATATAAATGTTTTATGTCTTCTTTTGTGATTATTATTTGGTTTCATCATTGGTATGAATGTCAGGGGACTTACAAAGGTTCAACTCTCTCTTTCTCATTCAACATCTTCTCCTCCTTTGTGGGATGTATTGTGTGTGGAGAGAGAGAGAGAGAGAGAGAGAGAGAGAGAGAGAGAGAGAGAGAGAGAGATGTTGTGTTTGATGCCTTGAAATAGTTTCTACGACTTTAAAATTGCCTCCCTTCCTAGACATGAACGAGTAGTTGGAGCCAAGTGTAAGTCCTAAGTGAATTCATAAGTCAACATGCCCAATTAAGAAAATCATTTCTTGTAGTTGGAGCTAAGTGCAACTCTTGAAAAACTTAGTCAAAGGGTCGCCAATGTAGCTTATAAGACATATTTATTTCAATGAAGTATTTCACATTGGACAATGTCGCTTGCTTATGCCGATGAGAGTAAGGAATATAACGTTACATTTTAATTTAGTGTACATAAATGTTTTACTTCTTCTTTTGTGATTATTGTTTGGTTTAATCATTGCTATCAATGTCAAGGGACTTACGAAGGTTCGATGCTCTCTTTCTCGTTTGACATCTTTCTCCTTCTTTGCAAGATATTTTGTGTGGGTGTGTGTGAATAACAAACAATTGGATATGTTTTGTTTGATGTCTTGGAATAACTTATATAACTTTAAAATCACCTCCCTCCCTCTCAAAAACATAAACAAGTAGTTGAAGCTAAGTGTAAGTCCTAAATGAATTTGTCAAAATGTTCTCCTTATCTTAACATCAACATCTTAGTTGAACAAATACTTGTAATTATTTGTTCACCTTCACAAATATATTACTTGTGATACTTGAACCATTTGTGCTTGTTATAGGGTTTAGCCCAAATGTGGCGACTGTTGAAAAAAAAAATCATAATAGATACCTTCAATGGCTAGTTAGTCAAAGGGTCGCTAATGTAGCTTATAAGACATATTTATTTCAATGAAGTATTTCACATTGGGCAATGTCGCTTTCTTATGCCGATGAGAGTAAGGAATATAAAAGTTACATTTTTATTTAGTGTACATAAATGTTTTACTTCTTCTTTTGTGATTATTATTTGGTTTAATCATTGATATCAATGTTAGGGGACTTACGAAGGTTCRGTGCTCTCTTTCCTGTTTGAAATCTGTCTCCTTCTTTGCAGGATATTTTGTGTAGGTGTGTGTGAATAACAAGCAATTGGATATGTTTTGTTTGATGTCTTGGAATAACTTATGTAACTTTAAAATCGCCTCCCTCCCTCTCAAAAACATAAACAAGTAGTTGAAGCTGAGTGTAAGTCCTAAGTGAATTTATCAAAATGTTCTCCTTATCTTAACATCAACATCTTAGTTGAACAAATACTTACTTGTAATTATTTGTTCACCTTCACAAATATATTACTTGTGATACTTGAACCATTTGTGCTTGTTATAGGGTTTAGCCCAAATGTAGCAACTCTTGAACAACTTTTTCATATTAGATACCTTCAATGGCTAGTTAGTGAAAGGGTCGCTAATGTAGCTTATAAGACATATTTATTTCAATGAAGTATTTCACATTGGACAATGTCGCTTGCTTATGTCGATGAGAGTAATGAATATAAAAGTTACATTTTTATTTAGTGTACATAAATGTTTTATTTCTTCTTTTGTAATTATTATTTGGTTTAATCATTGATATCAATGTCATGGGACTTACGAAGGTTCGATGTTCTCTTTCCCGTTTGACATCTTTCTCCTTCTTTGCGGGATATTTTGTGTAGGTGTGTGTGAATAACAAGCAATTGGATATGTTTTGTTTGATGTCTTGGAATAACTTATATAACTTTAAAATCGCCTCCCTCCCTCTCAAAAACATAAACAATTAGTTGAAGCTGAGTGTAAGTCCTAAATGAATTTGTCAAAATGTTCTCCTTATCTTAACATCAACATCTTAGTTGAACAAATACTTACTTGTAATTATTTGTTCACCTTCACAAATACTTACTTGTAATTATCTGTTCACCTTCACAAATATATTACTTGTGATACTTGAACCATTTGTGCTTGTTATAGGGTTTAGCCCAAATGTAATGTTTATCTTGAGTTTAAATAAATCATTAAAAAAAAACATCATTGTGAAAATCACGAGCTCACACTTGCCTTGCCTAAATAAGTTGGACATCATAAGTAACATGTCTATACAACATAAACATTATTAAGGGGTTAACATGTCTCAACTCTTGCGTCTTTGTTTCCGATAATATGATCTGAAGGATGATTCTTCTGTACTCGTTTGCTAGGTGTTTTTGGAGTCACTTGTTGAACTTGCTCTTCTGTTTCAGTTGGATCCTCTTCGTCTTCCCCTTCTTTTTCATCTTTTGTTTCTTCTTCGTAAAGTTGTTCCATTGATTCATTTTCTTCTTCCTTTAATTATTGTCTACATGTTTCATCAATTGTTACATTGATGCTTTCCACCACTTTGTTTAATCTCAGGTTGTAACACTTGTATGCTTTTCTTGTACTTGAGTAACCAACAAATACTCCTTTGTCCACACAAGAGTCAAACTTTCCCATTCTGCCATCTTCTCTTTTGATGTAGCATTTGCTTCCAAAAAATCTGAAATGCTTCACATTTGTTGGTCTTCCTTTCCATGGCTTGTAGGGAGTTTGTCAGTGTTGTTTCTGAGCATTACTCTGTTTTGAATGTGAACTGTTGTATGCACTGCATGTGTCCAAAAAAATATATGTCAATTTGGAATCCATTAGCATTGTTCGAGCCATTTCTTGTACTGTCCTATTCTTTCTTTCAACAACTCCATTTTGTTGAGGTGTCTTAGGAACGAAGAATTACCTTTTTATTCCATGATTCTTACAATAGTCCATAAATTTCTTTGAAGTGAACTCTCCTCCATTATCAGATCTCAAGCATTTGGTTTTTGAATCCATTTCATTTTCAACTATTGCCTTGTAGATCTTGAAGTTTTCAAAGGCTTATGACTTATTCTTGAGAAAGACAACTGCGGTCATTCTTGTATAATCATCAACTAATAACATAAAGTATCTCTCATCTTTTAAGCCCTTTGTTGTAGTTGGTCCAACTAGATCAGCATGCACAATTTCCAGTGATTTTGTCATTGAATATTCCTTTGATTTTAACCTGGTCTTTGTTTTCTTTCCTTGTTGACAATGCTTGCGTGTTGGTTGGTTTCGTGATCTGGGGCATTTCTCTAACTGCTTCTCTTTTGCTGACTTTGACAAGGTTATCAAAATGTATGTGACCCATTCTTCCGTGCCATAGCCAACTTTCATCTTCCTTTGCTAGACAACACTTTTCATTTCCAATTTCACTTAACACATATATGTTGCTTGAAGTTCTCGCAGCTGTAGCAATCAATTTTGCTAAACCTTCTTTTCTTATCTCACACTTTTGTCAATCGAAAGTAACGTTATGACCTTGGTCACACATTTGAATCACACTTAGAAGATTATGTTTCATATTTTCTACTAGTAGAACATTTTTTGCCTTTGTATTCTTTTTTCCCAATTTTGACTGTGCCTTTTCCAATGATTTTGGATGAATCATCATTTCCGAAGGAGATTGGTCCATCTCTTTCCTTTGGTAATGTAAGAAACCTGTCTCTATCACCTGTCATGTGTTTTGAACACCCACTGTCAACATACCAACCACGTTTCTTATCTTGTAGAGCTAGTGTGCATTCTTCATTGCTATACTGATTCTGCTTTCTTATCCATGTCCTTTTCTGAGGTTCCTGTCTGTGACTGTTGTTATTCTGTTGTGGTTCTCTAGAAGGGACTATCATTCTGAAATCTTTGGCCATGTGTCCAAAATTGTTACATTTGTAACATTCCACTTCAATGGTCAAAGATTCAAACCTGTTGTAACTTTTTCTCTATGTTTCACTAGGCCTTTTTGGATAACCCCTTTGTGTATGACTTTCAAAGTTGTTTGTGTTCCTATTGTTAGCTTTGCAATTCATAACTTTATGTCCAAAATTATTACATGCATAACATAAACCAAAAAAGATAGTTTGATACATGGGAGTTAAAGATCTTCTAAAATGAGGTACTCTTATGAATTCTTGTTCTTCTTGAGGCCTACCGGTCGGTTGTTGATTCTAAAATCTGAATCTTCTCGGTGGAGGAGTGTCCCTGTAATATTCCTTGTAGATCTTCATATCCCCCTTGATTGTTTCTTCATAGCTTTTTGGATATATTTCTTTCTTTCTTGTTTTGAAGCTTGATCCTTTTTCTGTTTGATTGTATCCAAGTTCGGACTTGTCATGATGAGATTTTTGACTGCTGATAATGTCATCCAAAACTTTTGAGCCGTTCTGCATATTTTTATTTTGAATATCCTTTCTTAATGTGACAATCTCTGCTTCCAAATTTCCAATGATCTTTTCTTTTTCTTCTAGATTTTCTTTAAGTGCTTCTTCAATCCTTTTATCTTCTTCTATTTGAACCTTCAAATTTGTGATCATTTGTTCTAGTTCTTGAGTGTCTTATTTCTTGTCTAGTTCCGCTTGTAGTTTCTTGTTTTTCTTCTTTTCTCTTCTGATAACTTCTATGACACACATTAATTCCTCTCGGAAGTCAACTTCTGTCTCTTCAATTTCTTTTTCGACTTCTTCATATACTTCTTCGGAGTCTTCTTTATCAAAGTCTTCTACTTCCATGAATAGAACTCTTTCTGTCTCATTGTCACTGACTTCATCTTCATCTGATGATGATATGTCTTCTTTGGTGCATAAGCTTTTCTTGAAAACTTTCTTTGTGGTTCTTTTGCCTTTATATGTTTGTTTGCCTTTTAAGTAACCTTCATCATTTCTCTTTTTCTTATGAGTTCATTTGTTAGCAAAATGACCAATACCATCACAATTAAAACAAATTAAAGGAAGCTTACCTCTACACCTATCGTCGGTTCCCTTGTTCAGTCTTTTGACAAAGTTGGCCACTTCTTCATCATCTTCCTAGACGTCATTGTTGTTGCTATGTTATTCTTTTGGCTTTCCCTTTTTCTTTGACCTTTTGGATGCTTTGAAGGATGCTTCTTTTATATCTAGATTTTCCTGTTCAGTTCTCATTTCATAAGCTGTAAAGATTCCATGTAATTCGTCCATGATTATTGAGTTTAGATATGATCTTTCTTCTAGTGATGATATCTTAGGGTCAAATCTCATAGGAAGAAATCTTAGTACTTTTGAACAATTACAGATTCTTTGATTTCTTCTCCCAATCCTATGATTGCATTTACTATTTCATCAAATCGTAAAAAGTAAGTTGCAATATTCTCATCTTCCTTCATCTTAAGTTGTTCGAACTGACCTCTGTAAGTTTGAAGCTTTACCGATTTGACTTTTGAATCTCCTTCATAAATATTTTGAAGTTTGTCCCAAATCTCTTTAGCAGATTTACAATGTGCAACTTTGGTGAATACCGTTTCACTAAGACCATTCAGAAGTGCATTTTTGTCTTTGGAATTATTCTGACCGAGTTTCACTGCTTTGTCATTTGTTGGCAGAACTGTTGGTGCCATGTATCTATCTACAATTGATTGCAAAATTTTAAATCCATGTGCCTGTATATATGTTTTCATCCTTATGCTCCAAAATGCATACTTTTGTCCATTAAACTATGGTATTCCATTTTTATACAAGTTGTTGCTCTCCATGATCTACCTTTCAGTGGTTAAACTGATTTTTGAAGGAACCTGGATCTGATACCAATTGTTGGATTACTGAGAGGTGGGGGGGGGGGTGTGAATTAGTAATAGAAAAATTTAATCCTTTTTAACCATATAATCCAAGTGTTATATCAATGCAGCATTATCATCCAATAACTGCAGAGTAAATAAGCAATGAACAAATGAACAATCATACACATACACATACACATACACAATACACTAGTGTTTTACGTGGAAACCCAAAGCGGGAGAAAACCATGAAATGTTTTTTCTTATATGTCTTGAATAATTACATTCATTAGAAGCACCAACTTCCTTTATTTTCCAGCTCCAACTGGAAGGAGGCTCCAACCCCCTTGTTTCTCAGGCTACAACCTGAGGGAAGCTCCAACTCCCTTATTCTCTAGCGACAACCAGAAGGAGGCTATAACCCCCTATGTTCTTCGGCTACAACCGGAAGGTGGCTACAACCACCTATCCTTACCCCATCCAACTACTCTGACGTATAGTAGAATGATGGAACCACTCTCACACTATCACTGTGAGATATACCACTGTACAACTGTATCAACCTGTACCACTGACCTGTATCCAACCTGTACAACTTCCCTGTAATCAATCTGTACCTGAACTAAACATATATCAACAAAAATACAACAAGTACATGACCTGTGGTGCTACAACATGCGTATGTACGCACCCTATCTGTTATGCATCCCGAGTATGTACACGACCAAACTGTTATGTAATCTGCATATACCTTCTGAGAACTAGGGTTTCCTTTCTCTTGAAAACTTCTGACCCTTTGTAACTTCTTTCACATAGATCTGTAACCTGTCATTGTATCTAGACTGTAACTGTACCCTTGTGCATGCATCCTCATACATAAAATTTACCCAAAGCATATATATCTCTCTCTAGTCATGTACCATATAGGTGTGTGTAATCATGAACACGTATAATAACCCTCACATGATCTATTCATCAAACCTTTTCTGATATTCAGCCTCTCAATACATCAACCACTTCACAAATACTAGCTCTCAACCATATACAACAAAAACCCTTAGCCATATGCCAAAATACAAGATGTGCTTCAACAAGAAGTATCAATGATAAATATACCAACACTGTATTTTTGTAGATCTGACTTATGCAAAATATCCCATGCAACCACTAGTCTCTCTAGGGAGAATCCTGAAATCTCCATAACCATTTCTCATCGAAATCGAACTATTCATATAAATAAAACATACCTTTTGAATCAATGGATAGATCTGATGTATCTGAGCACTGTAGACCTTCCAGAGAGCTTGATCTCAGAATTTAGAACCTCTGCAACTTCATCTTCTCAAGTTTCATGGCTTTACCAACATGTACTCACCCTATACGCAACCAACCCGTGTACGCCTTAGTATGTACGCACCCTATACATAGCCAACCTGCGTACGCATCAGAAAATAAGGTTTTTTGTATTCGTTGTAATTCTGAGAATTTTTCCGTCAACCCTTCGTACTACTTCAGACTTTCACAACTTCGGATGTATTAATGAGTACTTGCAATAAGCCTCACACAACAAAACATATTCAATGTGTTAAAGTGTGTTGTAATGAGAGAGCCTTGCCTCTTATTTATACTTTCATATAGCATTACACTTTCCTTATTTTAGGGAGTTCTCTATTTAAAATTATTTCTTTTGCAAACACTTTGACTTTTAGGGGGTTCTATATGACTCATGAAGGTTCTCCAACTTCATATGGCCATAACTCTCTAACCGTGAGGAGTTATGTGATGTTCCACATACCATAGGAAACAACATGACAAGCACTATCCATCTAGGACAGTTTCACTGACAAATTCACTGACCTTCATCTCATTATTCCACAATTAAGCATGGGTTTTCTAACCATACTTCTAGGATAACTCAATCCACATAGCGTCTTCCCGTGAGGGCTTTCACCATAAGGGGACCACTTTGGAGTTCATCCATTTGTACTTCTTATCAACAATGACAAGACAATAATGAGTCATCTTTACATCAAACAAACTTGGGTCCATTACCCAAACCTTTGTGTCCATTACCCAAAACTTTGTGCTACCGGGATTTCTTCAAGGGTTGACATCAATGACAACCAACCTTAATCAACATGGCGAAGGGCTAAAATGACGGGTGGTTGGAATATGCCATTAAAATGCTGGGTGGCTATTAAAATGATGGATATGATGGCTAGAATGGCGGATATGCCATATACGGAGGAGGGTTGGAACGTGGTCGCGTGGGTTAAAATAGAACTAAGGGCTGGGTCGAGGGCCTATCCCTTTTCTTCCCCCCATATGAAACATTATTAAACATAAATAAAATGTGCGCCATAGTACAAACAAGGATTATGTAATGGTATATTGGCTAGCGTAGAGGTTGTAAGGCCTTTGGGCTAGGAGGATATGGGTTCGATTCCTGTGGAGTCATATAAATTTTGTCACATGCCAACCACTGGAGGGGTGCCATGTGGCAGCCCACGACTGGGCCACATGGCACCATAACATTTTCCCATGAGAAATGACACTTGTCACAACCTAATTCGACCATGTGTTTGCCATTAAACTTGTATGAACTTGCCATGTCATCCCATGCCAAATCAACAATCTGCCACGTCATCTGTACGGAGGTGCCACGTGTCACCCTTGTAGTGGTGACATGTGTCACCTCGACCTTTTTACTTTTTGACCAAGTTTGACCTGAAATTTGACCGCTTATATCTTTTGATCCGTAAATTTGTTTGACAAGCCGTTTGAGCCATTAGAAAGATTACGACGCGCTCTTCGCGATCATACCATTTTAACTGAGTTTTGGGAACTTTGAATTTTTTCCCTTTCTTTGTTTGCTAAAGCCATTCTGAGTGTCCCGAGTTGTTCTTAGCTTTCTCTGGATCCTTTTTGGATCACATTGAGTGATCCAAGTATCTTACCAGATCTTTGAGATTCTTTGACCACCAAAAGGATGTCCTGTTTTAGAATCTCATAGAAGCTTTGAAAAAATTCCACTATGAATTCATCAAGGTTGGGTCTCTTCCCTCATTACATTCAGGAGAGGGTTTCCAGGACCTTAGATTTGAATACTTCTTCTTCTAGGGACCAATTCATATCTTATGTGATTATAGTGTGAAATTTTCATACCACTCGAAGGATATTCTGAATGGGGCATCCCTCCAAGGATTTGAAGAGATTCTGAAAGAAATTAACTCCATCCTCAACTTTAGCTTCAAAGGAGTTCACCAAATGGCCTTCTTCATTTTCAATCTCCCAAATTGTATTGAGGCGTTTCCTATAATTCATGTATTGATGAAAAAATTTAGTGTTATTTTCGCCTGCACTAAGCCATAGGGCTCTGCTCCTAAGTCTCCAAGTTTGTTCTTCCTCCACTAGCATGTAATGCATGGCTGCTTCAAGGTCCTTTATTTCCTTTAACTTGGATTCACTTAGAGTTCCTTCATCCATAGAATGAAATAGGTCAACTAACCTATCCTCACAATCCTTGAGCTTACAAATATTTTGTAATTTGTATCCTTGGAGCCACTTCTTGGTGGCAATTTTAACTCTTGCTAGTTTTCTGCAAACTATTTCATCATTAAATGAGGTTCCGAAGGGTTCAGTTTATGCCATGTATTTTTAACCATCTCAAGAAAATATTCTTCCTCCAACCACACTTGGTTGAATTTTAAAGGGGTCAGAGGAGAGTCCATTCCACCCTTCATTCTGAGAGTGATGGGTATGTGGTCCAAAATCCCCCCTTATGATACTAAGGAATTGAATAGAAAACCAGTTGCCAGAATATCCTCCAAAATAAAAAAAATTCTTAACCTTTTTGAAACTGCTTCCTTCTCCTTTCAGAAATTACGCCAGGTGGGCACCCATTTGATATGTTCTATATCAACCAGCTTATGAGAGTGTAGGAAAGATACGAAGAATACTCTTTGAATGTCCTGCCTATGTTTTTCACCCCAAACCTCTTGATGGGACAATGCAAAGTTTAAGTCACCTCCTACTAAGAGGGGATCACTGAAAGCTCCTACAAGAGATAGATCTTCCCAGAAGGGGACTCTGTCAGCATAAGAACCATATATGTTAACCGCAAAAAAGGAAAAATCGGCATCCTTAGACATTAATTTAACTGAGATGAAATTTTGATAAGAGTTTGTCGCGAGGGCTATGTAGGAAGGGCCCCGTCATGTAATTAAACCCCCTTATTGGTCCTCTGCATTGATGGAGTTGAAGGACCAATTCTTTAGCCATGGCTCCATAACACTTCTTTCCTTTTTTATTGAACACATGGTTTCCTGTATAAGAATTACATCTGGATTGAGGCTTTGAATAATCCTTTTGAGGAAAATATTTTTCCAGGTACCCCTTAACCCTCTTGCATTGAAGGACAAAAAAATCATCGAGAGCGGTTTTTAAGGGAATTCCTCGCTCTAAGGGCCATAGAAATAGAGGTTTGTTTTCCTTTTCAAATTTCCATCACGACTTTTTCTTGTGCCTTGAGGAGATGGTATTTCCTCCCTACTGGATTAGAGAGGGGAAGGTTGGGGGCTAAGCCACCTTTAGATGATGAAATTTCCTTTTGTTTTCCTCTAGGACGAAGGGCATAACTTTTCTTTAGGGGAGGACTTCCTTTGATCTTTTCTACATGCTTCTTCCTATTGCCCTAACCCGAGGGGAGCAAGAAAGGGAAGGTAGGTTTTCGAGATGAGAAGGAGAGGAGGAAATAGAGTGCTCTGAGGGGGGATCCAAGACCACTTCCAGGGCCGAGGGAGGGATAGGGGAGAGCTGGGTGGAGAGGGAGGAGTGGTGGGGAGGAGAGGAGAAGAAGGGACCAGAAGGGAAAGGACCTCATGGGGCTTACGGGGAAAAGAAACAACATGTGTAGTGGGGGAAGGAGAAGGAGCCTTAATGGGAGGGGGCGAGGGAGGGGGAGGAGGGATAGGAAAAACCATAACTAAAGAAAGAAAAGGGGGAAGTGAATTGGAAGCCATACCTTCATGATTAGGAATGCATTCAGGATATTGAGGAGGCCCGTCCAAAACTACATTTATCTAAGGAGGAAGGTATGATGAAGAATTTTGGAACTTGTTTGAAGATTTCTTCTCATTCGAGTTGCCTTCTTTCAACTCCTTTTTCCACCAGAATTTTGGTCCACTTTTGAGCAGGGGACACAATTTATTATATTGATCCTGTGTGTGGCCAATTTCATGGCATGCATAGCGCCAGAAGGGCACATCCCAATAATCCACTTTTTGATGCCAAACACAAGTGCCATACACTAAATATAGTTTTCCCACTAGACCATCACACACATAAACTTCTATTTGGATCCAAGCCCATATCCAGTCTTTCTTTTGTTCCAAGTTGGGATCGAGATCCACCAATTTGCCAATTTCCCCCCCAATAGTTTCTAGGACCTCTTTAGTCCAAAACCCTAGGGGAAATCCTGGAAGGATGGCCCATACTCACATGGTGTTTACATGATCATGTTTCATGTCAAAGTCAAGTGTCGAGTTGCATAGAACCAAACTAGAGGGTCCCCATGACCAAATTTTTCTCAACACCGAGGAGTAGTCTTCACCTGAGTGTAGAATTAAACAACACCAACCCCTTACCAAAATATGAAATTCAGGTGAGTAACTCAGAAGGGTTTCTAGTTGAACTCCAACCATATCCCTAGGGCTGCTTCACCTGACATTTTACCCAAAAACCATCTAACCAGGGTTATACCATCAAAATGAGCCACATATGATACCAAAATATATTTGCTAACGACCATTTGGAATTTTCCAGGCCACTTCCTGATGTAACATGGTTTCTTCTTGGAGGAAGCTGCGACGTCTATTGGAAATCCTTGATTAAGTGAGAGCATGGCTTCATGACTAATTTCCCAGTTCTATGAGGAGAGCCAAGGAAAAGCGTTAGAAAGGGGAGGGGAAAATATTGGGGGGACCGAGGACATGGGGCCATTTTTTGAGGGCTTGAGGTTCTCCACAGGGAAGCAGATCGTGTGAGCTAGTGGGAGCATTGACACTAGGGTAAAATGGAGGGAGGGCCAATTCATCATATACTTGTTGAAATAATGTAACTGCAAAGAGTATTCTTATTATTATTGATATATTATTCATAGGATCAATCCCCATTGTGGATTGATCATGTCGGTTATTGTAATAGGACCAAATCCCCTTTTG
>ML778284.1:751018-814695 GCA_009831015.1 Picea engelmannii
AGTGATCTTGGATTATGCTATTGTTATCTAATGAAATGCAAACATCTATAATAATGGCTTAAACATTAACAATACTTGGGAACAATTGTGAGCTCAAAACCCCTATGATGTGTGAAAGGATCAGGTGACATATGGGCTATGCCCATAGTCTACAGGCTCTTCGAAATAATCTTCCATTCACGTGATAAGGGTCAGTGAGAGTCCGGGAGGCGACAACTGGGAGGGACAACTATCTTGTTGAACACTGTAAAGGTAGAGGAGATGGTCAGGGAAGGCAAGAAATCGACTGATAGGATAGGGAAAGGGAGGATGACATGTACAAAATGAGCCCAGAGCCCCATGCACCTGCGACCTATGGTCAGAGCACCATGTGGCCGAAAACCTCAGACCGAAACCCTCAAATTGTAGACCGATTCCATCATTCAGATTAATTTATGAGTTAATTACAATAATTCAATGTTAAATTCATATATTTAATAAACAATATTTATAAAACATTGTAAAAAAAATTAAGAAAACGAAAAGATAATAGTAAATTAAGGTAAAATGGGGAAGGAGGGACATTCCCAAAATCACCCTTCCCCCATTTCATTTGAAAATACATTGTAAAAAAATAAAAATAAAAATACAATTTAAAAAAAATAAAAATGAAAAGTTAATAAACAATAATGTATTAAGGTAAATTGGGGAGGAGGGCGATTCCCAGAATCACCCTTCTCCCCAATTTACCTTAACTCATTATTGGTTATTAACTTTTCATTTTTTAAAATACAAAATATTAGAAAAATAATATATATTTGAATCTATATACATATATAAATTAAAAAAAATCTAAATATTTACAAAACATATATTTAATAAACAATATATTTTTTTTAACAAAGATGGGTAGGATTATATTATAAAAGGGGACAACAACAATGATGGAACAACCAAAGTTTACAAAAAAATTCCAAGCTTCAGAGAGGCCTCCAACAAGATATGAGAGAAGACCAACCTCATTTTCTATATGTTTGATAATTTAGATACAACAATTCTTTCATATTTCCAAGTGTATACTCTAACATAAGAGTGTAACAAAAATACTATCTTACAAAGCATGGAACTTGAAATTAATTGAGCTTCAGGGTGGTGCCCACCTCCGCCCGAGGATCTTCATTATTGATGTAATGTTGTTGACATTGGAGATCCTAGTTGACATCACACGAAGCATGGGAGTCCACAAAAGAGACCGGTGGTTGCTGCTGGTTTTGATCTTGCATTTCCTCTCAAATTGCCTTGTTGTGAGAGTGAATTTGATCTAAATGCTTGTTAGCTTTCCTCATAATGATTTCCATTTCCTTTTCCCTCTTCTACTCATTGTCTTGAATTGATTTCTCCAATTATGGATTTGATTCACATAAGACATATAATTCTTGTTCTTATAGTCACATTTTCCCCTTCAAATTCTCCAATTCACAGGAAGAACAATGGTAGAGTGGCTGACTTCGATGCCATATTGGAGGCTATGTGCAGAGATAGGCTGAGGCGTCATGAATGCAGGAATAGGGGGATATCTCTCAAGAACCAGAGATAACAGAAGGAAATCCAAATGCACAACAAACATCTGAATGGGCTAAAGGTCAAGCCAAAGGAAATATTTAATTGATGCAGAAAGGCTCCCATGTATGTGCACATGATGGGACTAAGGAAGATGTACCTAAAGGATGATGAATCAAGATGCCTCGAGACTTGACCAAGGATCCATAGGCGAGTGCCCATGCGGGAGCACATGGAAGAACAACTGAAATTTCTCCAACAATGTAGGATGATGAAATGTAGAGGGAAAATCCCATACGTGGGCGAGGAGGGAGCCATAGGCCAATTAAAGGCTGGGACGGGAGAACAACATGACATGTGCCAAGTGCTTCGGTGCATTCAAATGAGAGGAGAAGTGGAGGCAAGGTGTCTTCCCATATACATGAACTCAATGATTATGAGATAAAAGGTCACATCGACCAAATAACATTTTTGATATTGCATAAACCTAAGGTAAATGGTGGATGAATAAGTTTCCATTGGACCTTAGAAGCCCTTGCTCTAATTGTCTAGCTTCCTTGGTTAATGATTCTGCCTCACTATTCTAATGGAGAAGAATATGATATTATTCTACCGAGTGGAAATTGTGCTTCTAAGTATCAATCCTTTGATAGATCCTCTGAAGATTGGGATGAGTGATTTTTTGAGCATGCACAGACCTTTGATAATCAATTCCAAGTCTCCTATAACAATGATGCTCGAGTCTTTATTTTCACTAATAAGTTTTATCCCCATATAAACTACTAAGGATTCTACTTGATTATTTGAATTGCCCAAAATATAAGAACACTTTTCCACCAAAGCCATAAATAATCCCCCACACCTGATGCCCTTTTTAATTAACAATTTTTACAAAATATTGTAAAAACATTTAAAAAATCTAAATATTAAAAAATATCTACAAAACATTTAAAATAAATAAAAAAACAATAGATAATAATAAATTAAGGTAAATTGGGGGAGAAGAGTGATTCTAGGAATCGCACTTCCCCATTCCATTTGAAAATACATTTTAAAAACATTAAAAAAAATCTAAATATTTAAAAATATTTACAAAACATTTAAAAAGAAAAGTAAAGTTAATAAACAACAATAAATTAAAGTAAATGGGGTGAAATCACCTTCCTCCCAAATTTACCTTAATTTATTATTACTTATTATTTTTTTATTTTTTAAAAACAAAATATTAAAAAAATAATAAATATTTGGGGTGACATGACCTCCCCCTTCATCGTTGAACCTTATGATTCCACCGAAGCACATGCCCCACATCATATCCACAAGTCCCACTCTTCACTTGGCATACGTCTTCTACCTCCCATGTGTAATCACTTCAAGTAGTCTGCTATAGTCCCTTTTATAATACAATCTAACCGTGATTCCTGGAATCACCCTTCTCCCATTTCATTTGAAAATGCATTGTAAACACATTTAAAAAAATTTAAACATTTATAAAGCATTTAAAAAAAAGTTAATAAATAATAATAAATTAAGGTAGGGGATGGTCCTCCTCTTCCAATTTATCTTAATTTATTATTGTTTATTAACTTAAAAAAAATAAAAAATAATATATATTCAAATTTATAAACATATATAAATTAAAAAATCTAAATATTTATAAAATATATTTAAAAACATATGTTTAATAAATAATATTTACAAAACATTGTAAAAACATTTAAAAAAAAATGAAAAAATATTTAAATCTATAAACATATATAAATTAAAAAAATTTAAATATTTACAAAATATATTTAAAAAGATATGTTTAATAAATAATATTTAAAAAAAACATTTAAAAAAAATGAAAAAATAATAGATAATAGTAAATTAAGGTAATCACCCTTCCCCGTTTCATTTGAAAACACATTGTACAAATGTTTAAAAAATCTAAATATTTATAAAAACATTTAAATAAAATAAAAAATTAATAAACAATAACAAATTGAGGTAAGTTTTGGGAAGAGGGGATTCCAGCCATCTCCCATTTCATATATATATATATATATATATATATATATATCACCTTCCCCGTTTTATTTAAAAATATGAAAATACATCGTAAAAACGTTTAAAAAATCTAAATATTTATAAAAATATTTAAATAAAATAAAAAATTAATAAACAGTAATAAATTACTAATTGAGGTAAATTTAGGGAGCCTTCTCATTTCATTGGATATATATATGTCTAATAAACAATATCTACACAACATATTTACAAAATATTTTTAAAAATCTAAATATTTAAAAATATTTACAAAACATTTAAAAAAAATGATGTAAATATTTTTTAAAAATGAAAAGATAATAGATAATAGTAAATTAAGGTAAATTATGGGAAGAGGGCAATTCCCAGAATATCCCATCTCACATTTCATTTGAGAACATTGCAAAAACATTTAAAAAAATTTAAATATCTAAAAATATTTACAAAGCATTTAAAAAATAAAAGTTAATAAACAATAAAAAATTAAAGTAAATTGGAGGAGGGTAGTGGGCCTAATGGTTAAGAACATGTGTTTTCTTCGTGGATGTCACAAGTTCAAAACCAGTGGGTAGAAGTTGTACATGGATAAAGTGGCTTCGGGATGTCTCAACCCTTGCAAAGTCACAAGTTAACTTTGAAAACTTGAATTTTGGTCAGATGAAGGGTTAAAGGCCATTGGTGAGGCTTTATGTAAATTCATCGCCTCAAATCTTAGTTACAAATCTCATAATTTTCAAACTGTAGCTCAAATCATTTTCGAGTTCGACCCCTGTTAGGGTATTTATAAATATTGACTTGGTGTTGGGGGAGAAAAAATATAAACATCCTTTGGACTATATTAACGTCCCTTTTCACTATATATGTTGTCATTAGGCGGGTCATATTCTCGTGGATTGTTCTTTGTATTTTAAAAAAAAAATTATGGGAGAAAAGAAGCAGGTTTCAGAGGCTATGGTTGGGATCACTCTGGTCCTGCATGAAGCAAGGGATCCTCCTTTGATTCAACCTTCTCTAAATACTGGACCGAGGGATAAGAAAGGTCAATATTCTGGTGTTGATGTGTTAGATGGAAAGAAGGACGTATATGTAGGCAATATTCTTATCACCATGGTTAATGGGGTTAAGGACAATGTGGAGGGTCATTAAAACTCATATCTATTTGGGGGAGATTTGGATCTCTCTCCCTAGCAATGGAGCAGGTTGGAGAAGCTTTAGATAGATAGTGGAATGCATACTCGGGATTTTGGTAAGAACTTTCTGTTGGAGAACTGTTTTGTCATATTTTACATTATCAGTTGGTTCTCTTTTTTACTATTTTTCCCTATTCCTATACCTGTTTACTATTCCTCTTATCACATTTTCTCATACTTTTGAAGCTAAGTTCCATCAGAAGCTTAAAGAGACATACAATTGTTTATTTTCATATTTTCCTTTGTTTTCAATGAGATATATAGGATTTGAACTAATTTTATTAATGATGGTTATGCTTAGTTAAATATTGACCACATTCTATAGGCAATCTGGTAGCAACAAACAATTTCAAGTGGCGGTTTTGCGACATCATTTGCAAGTCAACAAAGATGAATCAAGGAAATCCAAGGCATGGGTTTTGTGCAGAATATGGTCATTTAGGTGGTATGGAAGCATAATCCTCAAAAAGTGCACGGCGAGGGATTTATGGGTGTATCTTCAAGCAAATTTATTATGTCATTCCCAGAATTCTGGTAGTGCATGTCATCTACATGAAATTCTTGTAGCACCTTTGTGATTTGGATGGTTGCGCCTCTTGTGAACGAATTTGGGAATATGGGTTTTGTGAAGAATGATGTTGTTATTCTTTAGTGATGTTCAAATGATCCAAACAACCTCCATTTTCTTAATTAAGCTAAATCCAAGATATGATGGTTGTGAGATCCACATATTGGGGGATTGGTCTTAGCTTGTTGTAACCCCTTTCTTTTTATGAAAGGTAAGTTGTATGTATAAAAATGAGGGGGATATGAGTCTTGGAAATTCAATTAAGGAGTGCATTGTACATCATTGGGCGCTGAGGAGGAAGAATATTATACTATGTAATTTCTGAATATTTTACATGTTTAAATAAAGAGAAATTTTCCGTAGATTGTGAACATAGATCTGTAGTCTTCCTTGGGGGTGTGTGCCAAGGGAGACATGTCCCCCTCTCTTTGGTATATGCTTCCCAAATAGTTTATTTTCTTAGGCACATTTGATTTTTGCATTTTCTAGATTCAATCGTGTGATGTTATTTCAAGTTTGTTCCTCTCATTTCATTTATCAATTGATTGCTTTCTTGAGTTGTCAAGTTAATTTATTTATGCTTTTATTGTTCATTCATTTATGCTCTTTAATTTTTTATTATGTGTGTTAACAACCATGTGTGAGTGTGTGTGCTACCATAAATCTCAACAAGTTGACACATGAATTCTGATAAAGAGAAATCTATAGAATTTGAACTTACAACTTTGAGATCTCTAGATTTGGTTTTACATTGCAAGATTTATTTGATTTGATTTGATGGTTGAGAAGTTATAGGAGTCACTTGAATAATTGAGAGAACTATATTGTTGCAAGAATATTTATGATCTAAATAAAATAATGTAACTAAATAAATTATTATAGCCTCAATAGTTAGTTTGATCCTCAGAAATGATTCATTAATAAACCTACATTTGATTTCAATAGAATTAGTTCAGTTAGTTACCTATTCCTGCACATATAGTGCCAATATCTCACAAGTTTACAAGTTCCTGAATTGATAATTTAATGTTCATCAATTTAAGTAATTAAATTGACCAACATTTTTGGCATCGTTGTCGGGGATATGCTAAGGTATTAAGCATTTGTAATTTGGTTTTCAATTCTTTAGTTTTTCTCCTTTTCTACACATTATTTTTGGTTGTACTAACATTCTAGATCTAGTGAGATAGCGACGAAAAGATGAGAGGTACGAACATGTGCATTCACTATAATGAGTACGTTATCTTACTAAATATAAATTTTGTTGGTACACCATGTTTTTTGTTTGATTCATGGAAAGGAAAATCTAACTCATGTCAAAAGTCAACTTGGTGATAGCAGGGCCTTAGTAGCATGAGGGCGTTCGAGTATATGATTGTTCTTGATATTTATGAGTTTTTACTTTGAAGCTTGCATTGTGATTGTTTCTACAAGATTTCATCTATTTATTTGAAGTTTTTCGTTTTGTTCTATAAGAACCCCCATACACTAATCCATGCTACAAGACATGAATTGTTATACAACAAAAGAAGGATGCCAAAGAGCTTGTTGAGCAAAGGAGGAAATGTTACTCGAAGAAATATCTCAAATCCTAACAACAATCAGAAACATATCTACATCTCAAGAGGAACAAATCCTGACAACAATAAGAAACATAACTGCATCTCAGGGAGTAATAGAAGAGCAAATGATCCATGAGAAACTTCAAGAAGAATATCTAGAATATTTCTTTGATCATCCTTGCGAATTTGTAGAGGAGACAAAAAAACCATGGACAACACTCGATGGAGAGTAGACACTAGAACCTGAGATTGAATAATCCCTATCAAGTTTTTGTTCGGACCCTTTGTGAAAAATCCAAATCCTTGAAGATCTACAGGGTATGATGAAGGAGGAAATGCATGATAATACTAATGAACAAGAAAACCAAGGGGATAATGATTACATTGAACTTTGGTTCTAGATGATCATTTGGCCAAAATACCACTCCATTCTCCAACATTTGTTGGCACCTTATCAATCAAAGTAGTTGGTCCCTCATATTTGGGTATTCATCAAGGCATATCTTTCAAACTTGAATATGAGTATATTCTATTGCACACATGGCTCCATTGGAAATATTCCTACACTTGAGGAAATAATTTATTTTCAAAATAAAGTAGACTAGTGTAGAAGAATAAATAAATAAAATAGTAAAGAGAAAATAAGTCTAACTCTGGAAACCAGGGCTTTGACGTAGTTAGACACAAACTTTGTTTGAAAACTAGGTTCTTGGCTGGAAAGGTTCACAAAAAAATTCTACATACAGTTGTTGGTTCAATATTTCATTTATAAGTTATTCAAATTATTTTGTTCTATGCTTGAGGTGGATGATGTGGGATTCCCTAAGGCCCTCCTTCCAACAGATATTGTCCCATCGACCTCAACACCTTATCTGGGATCAAGATTACATATTTTAATAATTCCATGGAACATGTATGCCTTAATGATATGTTTCCTTGTTGATAGCAGTGGGAATACATTAATGTCCCCTGATTTTCATATCCTGCAGGTTACTTGACTTCAACACATTCATTCGCTCTTGACAATATGCATTAAGGTACCTTGACACTCATTACCATTATTGGTGAGTTGTCTTGTGTTGGTTAACAACATTCATCAATGGTTGGTAATCCAATTCTTTTTCATGTTCAACCTCAACAAATTCTTTCACATAGAAAAAATTGTTCCATTGGTTTTGAACGTGTGAAGACTATATGGTTTAATGGCATTAACAAATGACTTGCAAGCTCTCATATTTTTGAATAACAGAAAATGACAGCTAAAAAGAGAGATCTTTGTTTTGATTTTAACATTCTTCAACATGACGGATCAGTAAATTAATTGTTTTAGTAGCATTTTCAGCAGTATTAGTAGAAAAAATTCATTTCCTCCAACAATCTTCAAGTTGTAGAGTATTCAATCAAAAGAAAGTTTTTCAGAGACCCTTGTTCTTTCAGTTATGCGATCTCTATTGCGGTTACCAGAAGATATACAACTGTTCTTTTGTGTTTTTCATGCTTTGAATAAATTTTCATGGTAGCAAGCATAAAGTTTCCAATATTCCAGTAGGCTAGAAGTGTTCCTTAGTATCGACTATGCATATAGACCCAACTCACTACAATTCCGATGAGCCCAAAGTTCAAGCATATACATCATAAATTTCTCTCTAGCAACACTATTCAGATTCATTGGTGTGTTTTGTTCCTCAAATGGTGTTCAATTTTCCATCTTTCCTACAAGTGATTCAAATTCAAGCCTACATTTGTAAGTGCCATATAAAACCATTAGTAAGGTAACTTGAGGCAAGATTTCTTTAATCTTTATAATTTATTGAAGATAAGGGAAATTAATATTACAACAACTACCATAAGATTGTTTCTTTAAATCCTATATCATCAACCTTAAGCCATGATCTCTCATTCATGATTTTTCATGCTTAACACGTTTATGATTTGATAACGTTCCTTATCCTGATTTCACTTACTCATTTCAAATCACTGAAAAAGATTTTAAATGAGTTTAATAAGTAAGCATTTTTCATAATCGCCTTCTATAGACATTCTCTTATCGCTCATTTCAAAACCATCCAAACTGATAAGTATGAAGTGTCAGGAATTATATGTATCCACATCTCTGCTCATGGGTCCTTAGAAACAATGCCTAGCAAAACGGGGAGAACTTTCTGAGTCATAATGGGCTTTTGTGAGCAAAATGTTGAAGCCGCTATAGGAGGTAAAATTCTAAAAAATGGTGAATAGGGTGTTAGTCATGATAATGATGAAACCTTGGCTCCCTTGGAGCTGAGGGATTCATTACTCCTATTAGGAAATCAAAAAGGAAATTTGTGAATAAGACTCTTGAAACATAACCTTGATCACTAATGCCCATTACTCGAAGGTTTACATGGAGTATGGCAAGAAAGAGTAGGGCACAAAATGTTCCTCAACAAAGCATTGTAAGGAAATCACCCATAGAGTCATAGCATTATCAGGAAGAATCAAGAGAGTCTTCAAATAGTTTTAAAGCACCTAAGAAAATGAGAACAAAGTCCTCAGAATCTTAGTGCGATGTACCTTCCAGATCAAAGAATGTTCAATATGTTAAATGAGATGAATATGACACATCAATATTTGATATTCCAAATGTTGACACATGACATGAGGTATCCATCAAGGAAACTACATCTTCACATTTTGCTATTCATTCAGTTTTTATCAAATTGAAAAGGAAAGGAAGATTAAAAGGTTAAAGGAGGAACTCCAAGAGTTTTCCTTCCTAGATTGATATGTAAAAGGTGAAAATGAAAAGTTGAATAAATAGAGTCAAAAGATTCAGAAAGATAATGAAAATTTAACCTCCCAAAATAAGAAATTATGCAAGTTAGTCAAAAAATGGTATCAAAGGTATAGGAAGTTAGTTGTTTACAATCGATCATTGAAAAGGAGATTGAATAAATGAAGGAACATAACATGAGGCAATCTTAATATACTAAGTGATGATGCCAGGTTTTGTTAGATAAATGTGAAATCATTTTTTCCCAAGTTTTGTGGAGTTACCAGTTGGCTTCATTTGCACGAGGACATGCAAAAGTGCAGGTGTGGGGGAGATGTTGGACCATTGTTCTTTCATATTTTACATTATCATTTGGTTCTCTTTTTGACTATTTTGTCTTATTCCTATACATGTTTACTATTCCTCTTATCACATTTTCTCATACTTTTGAAGCCAGGTGCCATCTCAAGCTTAAAGAGGCATAAAGTTGTTTATTTTCATAATTTCCTTTGTTTTCGATGAGTTAGATAGGATTTGAATTAATCTTGTTAATTTTGGTTAATATTATTTCAATAGAAGCAACATTCTACAGGAAATTTGATAGCGGTCGCATTCTACAAGAAATCCAGTAGCGTCCAGACAATTTTCCGAGGTAATTTTTCCACATCATTTTCAAGATGACAAAGATGAATTAAGGAAATCCAAGACATGGGCTTTGTACAGAATATGGCCATTTAGGCGACTCTAAAGCAAAATTCTCAGAAAGTGCATGAAAAGGGATTAATGAGCATATCTTCAAGCATATATATTATGCCATTCCTAGAATTCTGATAGTGCATGCCATCTACAGGAATTCCAGTAGTGCCTTGGTGATTTGGATGGTTGCACCTCTTGTGGAAAAAAATGTGAATATGGGTTTAGTGAAGAATGATGTTGTTATGCATCTTTGTTCTTGAAATGATCTAAACAAGATCCATTGTCTCAATTAAGATAAATCCAAGATATGATGGTTGTGAGATCCACATATTGTGGGATTGGTCTTAACTTGTTGTAACCTCTTTCTTTTTATGAAAGGTGTTAGCACTGAGAATCACCCTCCGACTGCAAGAGGATAAGCCCAGTACCCATAAAAAAAAAGTAAAATGGATTAAATTGGTTTGAGTAGGTGGATCAGGGCAAGATCGCAAAGAAAGGGAAATTTAACAGAGGTTTCTACAGATCAGTACTCGACCATTGGGCTATGGAGTCATAAGTATCATGAATAATGAAGGCATTTAAACTTCCTATCAGAAAAAAGACTTTTATGTGGTGATGAGGAGAAGGAAGGTAGAATGTGTCTTAGTGATGAACCATGAAATATGGGCAAGATGACAGTAGATCCTTTACCGCCTTAGGAATCCATAGATCAGAGAGATGCTACATCCAGACAAGAATAAAAACAGAAAATGTCTGATGAACCATGAAATATGGGCATGATGAAAGTAGATCCTCTACCACCTTAGGAATCCATAGATCAGAGAGATTACATCCAGATGAGAAAAACATAAAATGTCTGATGAACCATGAAAGATGGGCAAGATGAAAGCAGATCCTCTACCACCTCAGGAATCCATAGATCAAAGAGATTACATCCAAACAAGAAGAAACATGACAACATGTAAACTAAGAAGACGGTCTGATAAAAGCAATTCAAAGGAATCTTCAATAAAATAATATTTACAATCCAAGCTCGAGGGCTTACAAACTAAAAAATATAGATCCCTTCTCCTAAAACTCTCTCAGCTCTTCGGCCTTTGAAAAAAACCCTTAACAAAATCCTAAACTAATCTATTTATAATCCGATCAGTCCAAAACTGCTAGAAGTATGATTTGGCCATCTCATTTAAAACTTTTCATCTGTGCACATTTCTATCAGACTATGCGTGTTTCCTCCTGACAGACGCAAGTTCGGATCAACATGGGCCTGCAAGAAGAAATTGACTATCGTGGTACCTCGGGCTGACAGTTTTGTCTCCTTGGCCATAGCTTCCAAGTTTCCTATTTATGGACTACGTTGAGGTTTCAGCTACCAGTCCTTTTTCATTAAATGAATCCTCCTCGGGATCAGGGTGAGGCTTAACACCTAGGGGGTGACCATGTGCTACTCTCAGATTTGTCGTTATATAAGCACGTGATTGCAGGGCCATCAAATGCGGTTTGGATCCACACCGCTTTTGAGCCTGCAATTCACCACCTTTCGCCACATAGCTCTTTCTCTATACCATGGTTTCTATTGCGGGACCGTTCAAGAAATTTATCGTTTGAGCATGTTTCGTCCCCACAATGAAGCGTGGTCGTCGATCTAGTCGCAATCTGTGATCTGGGAAAGCCTCACTTTTGTTGCCACACGTCTCTCTTTGATGGACCCTGCTTCCTGTTGCAAAGATCAACGACTCTCAATTACTTTAGGAGTTTTTCTTCTGCTTGCTCGCGAAATCCTCTGAAGTGCCAAATTCCCAAAGTGAGAGATATGGTGACATGTGGCCTCTTGATTTGGACAACCGAGATTCACTTTGAGAGTTCGGGCTTTAGGCCTTTTTCTTCTGCTTTCTCGCACAATCCTCTGAAGCGTGAGATCTGCCTCCACATGTTCTCTTGTTTTGGACGGCTGAGATTTACTTCGGGAGTTCGGGCTTCAGGAGTTTTCTCTTGCTTGCTTGCGCACTTCTCTGAAGTGCCGAATTTCCGAACTGTGAGATCTTTCGACGCGTTTCCTCATCCTTCAATGACTCATATTTATTTCGGGACGCTTGGATAGTCATTAATCCTTGCGTGGATTTTAAACTTCGACTGTCCGAGAGCCGCTAATTTGAACTGTATACGGGATATCCACCATTGAATCAAGAACCTATTTGCTTTCCTGTATTTCAACCCAAAATGGGATGCTTTTGAATGTTGC
Source organism: Picea engelmannii (assembly GCA_009831015.1). Classification (NCBI taxonomy): domain Eukaryota; kingdom Viridiplantae; phylum Streptophyta; class Pinopsida; order Pinales; family Pinaceae; genus Picea; species Picea engelmannii. The sequence goes on from ML778284.1 coordinate 763,596, forward strand.
GCTTGGACGCTTCATGTGCAAACCACTGATTTGGTCGTCTTGTGACATTTGATAACTTCATGTGATAACATTGGCTCCACAGGGGTTGTCATGCTCCCTGTGAGCTGTCAAGAACACGCAGTTCTAGTCGCCTTATCTGTTGGGTTGTGGAGTCGAGCTCAAATACATTTTGTTGAAGGCAACATGCTGACATGTACACTACTCAACTTAAAAAGAAAACAAACATACATGCTCTAGATGGAGTTTATTTATGTACAATCCTAAACTAACTAGTTTTTACAATGTGCTAGGTGAAAACAAACTTCCACCATAGCCACCCAAACTGCTTGGTAACATAATTCTTCTTTTCACTGCAAATGATCCAAAAAAGGTAAGGGAAGTATAACATCATAATGAAAACATGTTTTGGAACACTGACAATACCCCCAAATGATGATAAGATGAATAATTTTGTAGGCTACAATGCTTTTGGAAAACTCAACTCCATATATAACCCTACAAGGTCATAAAATTTATAATAAGGCATGCTAACCTGGTAAGAAATTACCTCCTTTACTTCATTATTACTCACCTGTTGTTTGGTGTTCTCAGAGTGTACATGTGGATAAAGGATTGATGCAGGTTGGCTAATCCCAGGTGATATTTGCTCATTTACAAGTGCTGGACAAGAGATAAGCTGCATATTGAGCTCTTCCTTTTCTCCTTCATGTCCCTCCCAAGGATTAGATTCATAATCATCATATACAAGAACCATGCTACGAGGTTCCAAAGAATCCATGAAGAAGCTCTGCTCTTTATCATCTTCATTGGGATATTCATCAAAAATTGGTTGTTATTGGTCAGTATTTGAAACAACTTCTTCATCATAATCAGGGTTGCCAAAAACATATGTTTCAAGGAAAAAAATATCCTCTGCATTTTCTTCATAAGAGCATCAAACAAAATCTTCCTTCAATTTTGAAAAGATAGGAAAAAACAAAGAGGAATCTTCCCTAGCTTTTTTTACCTAGCTTATCATCTATCTTAGCTTCATAGTCAAGAGAAATATCTACTGCAGAATACACTTGCTCTTTGTCATCAGAAAATTCAAAAGAGAGATGTTGATCTTCATGAACATTTAAAACAACAGATACATCTGATATGATGCCAAACGTTTCTATGTTATTTCTATCATAATGAATATCATTCAACACCTCATGATCTTCATGGTAAATGTTTTTCTTCTACAATAAATGCTTCATCACAAATCGGGCTTTCATGACTAGCAAAATATTTACGGAGCAAAGAAAACTCATTACAACATCCCTCAAAAAGACGTTCAATTGGAAAATATTATCTACATAAGGAATTGAAAGCTGCATGAAAGTCTGTCAAAGAGATGATACTTGCAACTGGGAGAGATATACACCAATCGCGAGCAATCCCCTCTGATGAATACTTGAAAATATTTATCTGAACATCTTCGTGCATGATACGAAGTTGATGAATAAAATCATGAAAATCCAACAAGTGTTCAACTTGTTCCTCCCACTCTTCTCCTTGAAATTTAGGAAGGCTACTTTCCCATTCATCTCTACTAGGCACTAGATTAGGCAAACCAACTATCTTTGAAAAATCACATAAAACATACCTCGAAGCTAAAATCTTGTCCATTTCAAACCAGTGGAGGCGCCAATAAATTTTGAACAATGGAGTCGCCATGGTGAAAGATGAGCAGTCAGAATAATGTGTCCAGCTTCAGTTCACCATCTAAAACTGGATCTTTTCGTTGTCGTTCTCCCAGGGAAGATATCTTCACTTCCATCCTCGACAACGACGCCATTAATGTTAGCAATGAGAATCACCCTCTGTCTGCAAGAGGATAAGCCTAGTACCCATAAAAAAAAGTAAAATGGATTAAATTGGTTTGAGTAGGTGGATTAGGGAAAGATCACAAAGAAAGGGAAAGATAATAGAGGTTGTTGCAGATCAGTTCTCGACCATTGGGCTATGGAGTCATAAGTATCGTGAAAAATGAAGGCATTTAAAATTCCTATCAGACAAAAGGCTTTTATGTGGTGATGAGGAGAAGGAAGATAGAATGTGTCTGAGTGATGAACCATGAAAGATGGGAAAGATGACAACAGATCCTCTACCGTCTCAGGAATCCATAGATCAAAGAGATGCTACATCCAGACAAGAAGAAAAATATAAAATGTATGATGAACCATGAAATATGGGCATGATGACAACAAATCCTCTACCTCCTCAGGAATCCATAGATGAGAGAGATTACATCCAGACGAGAAAAACAAAAAATGTCTGATGAACCATGAAAGATGGGCAAGATGACAACCGATCCTCTACCGCCTCAGGAATCCATAGATCAGAGAGATTACATCCAGAGAAGAACAAACAACACATCATGTAAACTAAGAAGACGGTCTGATAAAAACAATTCAAAGGAATATTCAATAACATAATATTTACAATCCAATCCCTCGGGATTACAAACTAAAAAATACAGAGCCCTTCTCCTAAAAATCTCTCGGCTCTCCAGCCTCTCAAAAAAACCCTTAAAAAAATCCTAAACTGATTTATTTATAATCTGATCAGTCCACAACTTCCAGAAGTATGATCTATCCATCTCATTTAAAACTTTTTTTCTATGCATCTTTCTGTCAGACTATGCGTTTATCCTCCTTTCAAACACAAGTTCGGATTAACATGGGCCTGCGAGAAGAAATCGTCCATCATGGTACCTCGGGCTGATAGTTCTGTCTCCTCGGCCATAACTTCCAAGTTTCCTATTTATGGACAAAGATGAGGTTTCAACTACCGATCCGTTTTCATTAAGTAAATCCTCCTCGGGATTGGGGTGAGGCTTAACGCCTAGGGGGAGACCATGTGCTACTCTCGAATTTGTCATTATATAAGCACGTGATTGCGGGGCCGTCAAAGGCGGTTTGGATCCACACCACTTTTGAGACCTCAATTCACCACCTTCCACCATGTAGCTCTTTTGCTATACCATGGTTTCTATTGCGGTAACGCTCAAGAAATTTATTGTTCGGGCATGTTTTGTCCCCGCAATGAAGCATGGCTGTCGAACTGGTCACGATCTGCGATCTAGAAAGCCCCGCTTTTGCTACCACACGCCTCTTGGATGGACCCTGCTTCCTGCTGCAAAGATCAACGAATCTCAATTACTTCGGGAGTTTTTCTTATGTTTTCTCACGCAATCCTTCGAAGTGTCGAATTCCCGAAGTGAGAGATCTGGTGATGCGTGGACTCTTGATTTGGATGACTGAGATTCACTTTGGGAGTTTGGGATTCGGGCCATTTTCTTCTGCTTTCTCATGTAATCCTCTGAAGCGTGATATCTACCTCCACGTGCTCTCTTTTTTTGGACGACTGAGATTTACTTCAGGAGTTCAGGCTTCGAGAGTTTTCTCCTGCTTGCTCATGCACTTCTCTGAAGTGTCGAATTCCTGAAGTGTGAGATCTGTCGACGCATGTCCTTAGCCTTCAATGGCTCAGATTTACTTTGGGACTTTGGGATGCTTGGATAGTCGTTAATCCTTTCACAAATTTTAAACTCTGACTGTCCAAGAGCTGCTAATCTAAACTGTATAGGGATCTCTGTCGTTGAAACATGAACCTGTCTGCTTGCTTGTATATGAGCTCGAAATGGACTACTTTTGAATGCTGCGCTTGGACACTTCCTGTGCAGACCACAGACTTGGTCGTCTTGTGACCCTTGACAACTTCATGTGATAACAAAAGGTAAGCTATATATATAAATATGAGGGGGATATCAATCTTGGGAATTCAATTAAGGAGTGTGTTGTACATCATTGGGGGTTGAGGAGGAAGAAGATTATACTCTGTAATTTTTTAATATTTTACATGTTGAAATAAAGAGACATTTTCCACAGATTATGAATAGAGTTCTGTATCCTTCCTTCGGGGCGTGTGCCAAGGGAGGCAAGGCCCCATTTCTCTGGTATACATTGCCTAAATAGTTTATTTTCTTAGGCACATTTGATTTTTGCATTTACTAGATTCAATCATGTGATGTTATTTCATAGTTCGTTGCTCTCATTTCATTTATCAATTGATTGATTTCTTGAGTTATTAAGTTAATTTATTTATGCTTTTACTGTTCATTCATTTCTGCTCTTTAATTTTTGATTATCTGTGTTAATGGTCGTTTTTGAGTGTGTGTGCTACTAGAAATCTCAACAAGTTGTTGACACAAGAATTTTGATAAAGTGAAAGATATAAGACTTGAACTTGAAACTTTGAGATATTTGGATTTGATTTTACATCACAAGATATATTTGATTTGATTTGATGGTTGATAAGCTACATGAGTCACTTGAATAATTGAGAGAACTATATTGTTGTAGGAATATTTCTGATTGAAATAAAATACTGTAACTGAATAAATTATTATAGCTTCAATAATTAAGTTTGATTCATGTAAATGATTCATTAAGCAACCTACTTTTGATTTCATTATAATTAGTTTAGTTAGCTTCCTAGTCCTGCACATACAGTGCCGATATCTCACAAGTTTATTAGCTCCTAGATTTATAATTTAATGTTCATTAATTTGAGTAATTAAATTGACCAACACTTTCCCTCTAGTATTTCAAATTCAAATTTTGAGCTTGCTCCCTTGGGTAATTTTAGAGTTGGGTGGGAGGTTGTCTCAAGTCTTGTTGTCTTCCTAAGATTGACCTTGCACTTATGTGCACTTGGGGGTTGATATTTCAAGTCATTTGTAGTATATATAAAAAAGGACATTGAGATTTCTTCTCTTAGATCATCAATAAATGAAAAGGCCCATTCCTTAGGCTCCATATTTGGGTTGTTGGGTAGAGAGATATACTTTTTAAGACTGAGGGCTACTACAAAAGGTCAGCCTCCATATGGGGGTTTTACTGTTAAGGAAACTAGGAAAATTAAGTTAGGGCATAAATCCACCTCAAAAAATGCCTAGGAATGTGCTTCCTGTGAAGTGTCTCAAGGTCATCAATGACTTATCTTTAGGGTCCTTAGAGCTGGACTAGCCCCTGTTGGCACAAGGGTAGACCTAGGGTTCAACGCTTCAACAACGCACCAACAAAACCCTAACTACTGGCCCTTTCGGCAACACCTGCGAAGCAAATGAAGTCTCACCCGAGGTAGAGGCAGGGGTGGTTACAAGACTCTAGTGTCTGCAAACCTTAGCTGGGACACAGATATGTGATTACAACACTCTACAAATCACTTAGCAGTTAACGTTCATCACTAATTAACCCTTATTCACATCGCATATCCAAACCCTAATTACAGAATAACGCATTATTCTACCAGATCAAACACATCTAAGCACTCAACATACAGAAATAGATCAGATATAGCATTCATTCACATCATTGAGCACTAAGGTATTATATCAGACGCTCTAAAATCCATAAAGATAACAATATTAAGCATAAATCACATCAAAGGAACGAAGCAATAATCAAAATGCACAAAGCAACCATAACACATGATATACGTGGTTCACCCCCAACCTGGGGCTACGTCCACCAACTCTTCTCTTCTTTATTATCTTCTCTCAATCTTCTACAAGCACAGAGCCACCAAAACCCACCCCGCATAGGACAGGAGATCTGCCCACACCTCGCCAGGTCCTCCTTCCCCGAGCTAGGTTTAAGCACAAATCCTTCTTACAATCACTTGCACTTAGCTCTGTAAGTCTGAACATACAATATGCACAAAGCCTCATAACCTACTCCGCATAGGACAAGAGATCTGCACACACCTCGCCAGATCCTCCTTCCCCGAGTTAGGTCACATCACAAAGCCCTTACATAGTCTCTTACAGTCACTTGCACTTAGCCTTCCAAGTCTCACACAGTATGCACAAAGCATTTACAACTATCACTTGCACTTAGCACATTGGCCTTTACTTACCTTTAGCACTTAGCACCACATCTATTCACACTTAGCACACTGGCCTCTTCCTACATCGCCTAGATATCTATTTATACATTACAAAATGGGCATAAACATGGGTAAACCCATGGTTCGACATCCCCATACCCGTTAAATAAGTCCAAAAACTGAAAAAGCCCTAAAAAGGGGCAGGGATCCTGTGATCTCTGCTTCGACTTGCGCTCCACCTTCGACAGCTCGTCGAAATCCCAAAATAGGTCAAACATGACCAAGGATATCCAAACTTGGTCAAGGGCCAACAATCCCCCAACACTCACCTGTGACTCGTCCCGAGCCACTCTGATCTGGGTAGATTTGCTTCAAAATCCTCGAGCCTCGACTTGCTGCTGCGCTAAGGCCTCCTGCTTGACAAAATCTTGAAGAACTGCCGCGTTCACAGGTACCTCTAAGAGATGTTCTACTGAAGTGACTACTTATTCTAGCTCTGCTCCTCATCCTTCAATCTCTTCGAATATTTTGCAAGATGCATCCTGGACTAGCTGGAGCCTCTGAGTCACTTCCATGACTTTTCTCTATATGGCATGGACTTTCTTTTGGACAACGCATCCTGGGATCGTTTCATTCTCTCAACTGCTGACAAGATCTTCAACTTTGCCTAAATTGTTGTTGCTTCCTTCTTGGCCTCCTGGATTTGTGTCTCTAGTGTCTTTAGTTCGAGATCCTTAGTGAGTCGTTCATAAGTCTGCGTGTTGCGATCACTTAGTTGTTTACATTCTTTGGCAAAGGCCTTGATTCTCTCAACTACACTTCGAGCAATTGCTTCTCTGGTTAGTTATTCTAAGCCCATCAGAGATATAAGTGCTCTGTTGATTGCTTCTTTTACTCCAACCTGCTTCGTGAGCAACTATTCTTTCTCTTGCTGGATCTGTGCCTTTTCCTCTTCAAACTTTGCTTGGAGGGCAACCTTCTCTTACTGCGCAACCTTGCGTTGCTCTATCACTTCCTCTTGTGCTTGTTTTAGGGTCGTTGTGGCCTGTTCTTTTTCTTCCTGTGCACGACAAAGGTAGGCTTCAGTTGCATCGGCTAGTCTATGGAGTTGGGTAGGATCATCTCCCAACTCTGTTTCTTCTAATGGAGGGGGCGCAGTGGACACTACGCAGATGGAGTGAAGGGCCTGTTGTACCCCTCGCAGTTCTACTTCAATTTTTTCATACATGGTCTCTTGCTTAGCTTCATTTCTCTGCAAAAGATCTTTTGAAGCATCTGATACTGCTGCGATGATGAAGTCAAAGTCATCTAGTGTGAGCATAGTCTGTAGCTTGGTCTTACTAGCTTTGTATTTCTTCCGCGATGTGGGTTTTGTGGGGGAAACCTTTCTTTTGTGAGATGGCTCTGCATCATCAGGGGGATTCTATGGCGGTGTTACTTTGCCTTGCTTCTGCTAGTATTCTATTCGATTATTCTCTTCTTTATATACTTCGTCACCACCTCCTCCTCCAAGTGATTCTGAAGCAGTTTCTTCTGATGCACTTCTTAGCTGTTGAACTTCTTTTGTCTTCTTCCTGCTATTAGTTCCATGTGTATCATTCCCTTCACGAGTGATCATCAAGATTTTGATTAGTTCGGGATCGGATAGTTCTGTGGAGTCAACAGGGATAAGGAGCTCTGCAGGCCACTCCTTAGTGATTTCTTCCAGGTCCTCCTCTGTGACTTTGTAGGAACTCTGTAGTAATTCTTTGTGTTCATCTCCACACACAGTGATGTAAATAAAATGTCTGTCTGTGTGGAACTTCACAAATGGCTTGAACCTGTGCAGGGTGTTTGATGTTATACGAGGGACAACCTCAATAGCCCTCTTTAATTGTAGGTAGTAGGTGTGGAACACCGCGTTTGATTACCATTGTTTTCCCATATCACTTGGATACCATAGTGAAGTGAATTTCATGGCTAAGGGTTCAGATGGCTCTAGTTCAGGGAAGGTCGCACCTTCCGACATCTCCCAAGATATGAATGCGATGAGGATCAGTAGCCAACTAAAATGGAACTCATAGCCCTGATCCTGAGCTTCGCGACAGTCTTGGTCTAATTGGTTTACTAAGTACTTTTCCCAATTCATCTATAGCCCCTCCATGCATTTTCCTGCGAGGTCGACAACAAACCCTGTGACCTACGTGGGTCTGTTCTTCCGGACTAGCTTACCAACAATCAAATGGAAAACAAGGCACATTGCGCCATTCTGGATGGAGGCTACCTTGTAGCTTCGCTTCCCCTTTTCCATATCGCCATATGTATCTTTGATCTTCTGCACCAGGGCGTGGTCTGCAACCTTCCCTGGGTAAGAGTCTTGCGGGTGTGGTCCCTGCATGCTCAATCCGGTGATCCAATGAATCAACACCGAGTCGATAGTGATGCATTTGTATAGCCACAAATAACCACCATGGAAGCTCAACAGGAGGATCTTAACGCACGTGCTAACCTCCTGGTGCCTTCCAAAATGGGGTATTTTCATCATGTTCAGGATGGTGGACTGCACGAGGTCCATAGTCCATGGTTGGGGGATTATCCTCGACTTCTTCCCCTTCGTCCTAGTCAAATACACGTGAGGAGTGAGCATGTTGAAGTTCTTGCGATCCCCTAGGTTAAATTCGTTGATCTTTAGTGTCATGATCTTATCTGACTGAGGGTTTCTTGTGCGTATCCCTGTCGGGAGGTACACAATAACCAAGGTATAGTCGAAGTCCCTGGGGACACTGTCACGATTCATCGCGCCGGCCAGAGGCGGGGTGTAGTCGGGCAGGATGGAAGTGATTAACTTCGGGTTCGCCAAGTCATCTTGATGATTGGTTCTTTTCTCATCTGCAGCTCGGGATGGTCCAGATCTGCAAGCAATCGATAGGGAGGCTTTCACTCCTTGCGTCGATGAGGCTTGAACTCCCATGGACATCACTCTTTTTTTCCATTAGATCAATTAAAAATTCCTCTATTGAATTTTCCACAGTGCTGAGCTCGTCCAACATGCGCGCTCGAGATCGGATATCTCAGGCTGAGGAATAATTTCTCAATGCAATACAATGGATGGCAAAGTCTCAATAAGAATAACACAGTAACAATGAGTTCTCTAGTTGGCTTAGATACAATTTGTGCTCAGTGTAACAATTGACGGGATAAGTAGACAACGATGTAACAGATCCTTCCAATGGACAGGGAGCCTTCATCAATGTAGTTATGTTCGTTACGACGCGATCCCAACGGTCTGATGGTGAGGTTTCTGATCATAAATGTTTTTCTAACCGTTCGGGAATGTCAATCTAATGATTATAATGCCTCCAATGGTCATATTGCTCCACCATGGAGAAGTGCCAATCTGAGCTGCTCTGATATTCCGACAAAGTTCGAATTCTGGAGACTTTCCTTCTGTGAAGTTCTTTCTGAAGATTCTTGCATTTTTTCTAACTTTGCTTTCTTCTTGCTGAGCTTTCTAGCCTTCTTCCCTGTGATCTGCATCACTAGGTTCCTCTTCCCATTCTGATTCTTATCTTCTCTTGGCATAATAACTTCGCGTTGTCGATGATCTTTCATAACATTCAAGGGTAATACTTCTTCGCCGTTTGGGGTAAGTTCTCTATCCTCTCATGTTCTTTCAACTTCGACACCCAAGTCTCTGGTCTTCGACCTGTTTTCCTATTCTTCTATCAAGTGCGCTATTCTCCTAGTCATGAAATCTTTTAATGCTTGCTTTTTATGTTCTAGGGCTTCTTCTTCTTTTCTTAGGATCTAATCTTTCTCAATCCATGGTTTTCCTATCAATACAATAAATGGGGCGTTGTTCTCAACAAACTTAACAACCTCAAATTCTTCTTCTGTCGAAGTTCCATGAGCATTCATAGATATATAGGTAAGTCTTCCACATAGGGTTATTAGATTTCCTCTAAATAATCCTATTCCTCCTAATGAAGGAACCACAACAGGCCTTCCCAAAATTTTCCAAGTTCTTTATGTCATAATATTCACTTGTGTTTCCTCATCCAAAACACAGTCTATGTCGAAGTCTCCTATTCTTGCTTCTATACATTCTTTGTCTTTTAAGATCTTTGATAGATTGATGTCTCTATGATCATTCAAGGTTTCTTTCATTTGTAGTAATATAGTCTCTGATTCTTTCTGGGGTTCTGCCATAGTCTTAATTTCTTAGTCTTTCTCATATTTATCTTGTTCCATATTCATTCTTTCAAGTTTAGTAATCATTCTAGGGAAATCCAAAACTTCATGGTCCATAGCTTTACAACAAAGACAATTAGGACTTGTATTAGGGAAATCCTTAGCAATATGGCCTGGTCTTCTACCACTGTAACAAAGAGTTAATCCTCTCTTTCTCTTAAATGATCCCCAACTTTTCCTGTACTACGCACTCGGGTTACAGTAACTAACCTGCAAAAAAGTCTTTCTAGGATCCTGCATCCATTCGTTAGTCCAAACATTCTTTCTATGCATAGGAATAACACATCTCTCATTATTTCTATTAGATCTAATTATATCAAATCTTCTTCCTTCTAGTTGTGTCCTAGTTTTCAGACTAGGACAAAATTTATCAACCATACCTAGATCCATACTTTCGAAACAAAAATCTTCACTTAACTTACTTTTAACAAATCACAAAGCATTTAGATCTAAAATTTTTCACTACTCTTACCTTTTTCAAAGCAAAAAGCTTTCGGATTTTACCTCCTTTCTTCAGATTAGACTTATCTTCTTAGCACATGGCTTCACAGTCAAGTAGAGTACTGTGCACTAAAGCAACATATCTACGAACATAGCTTTCTTTCTTTTCTTCAGTTCCCAACAATCACAGTTTTAGGTCCCGACAACGGAACCATTTGTTGGCACAGGGTCAGACCCAGGGTTCAACGCTTCAACAATGCACCAACAAAACCCTAACTACTGGCCCTTTCGGCAACACCTGCAAAGCAGATGAAGTCTCACCCGAGGTAGAGGCAGGGGTGGTTGCAGGACTCCAGTGTCTACAACCTTAGCTGGGACATAGATATGTGATTACAACACTCTACAAAGCACTTAGCAGTTAATGTTCATCAGTAATTAACCCTTATTCACATCACAAATCCAAACCCTAATTACAGAACAACTTAGTATTCTACCAGATCCAACACATCTAAGCACTCATAATAAAGAAATAGATCAGATCTAGTGTTCATTCACATCACTGAGCACTAAGCTATTATATTAAACACTCTAACATTCATAAATATAACAATATTAAGCATAAATCACATCAAAGGCACAAAGGAATAATCAAAATGGACAAAACAACCATAACACAGGATATGAGTGGTTCACCCTCGGCCTGGGGATACGTCCACCAACTCTTCTCTTATTTATTATCTTCTCTCAATATTCTACAAGCATAGAGCCACCGGAACCCACCCCGCATAGGACAAGAGATCTGCGCGCACCTCACCAGGTCCTCCATCCCCAAGCTAGGTTTAAGCACAAATCCTTCTTACAATCACTTGCACTTAGCTATGCAAGTATGAACATACACTATGCACAAAGCCTCAGAACCTACTCTGCATAGGACAGGAGATCTACGCGCACCTCACCAGATCCTCCTTCCCTGAGTTAGGTCACATCACAAAGCCCTTACACAATCTCTTACAGTCACTTGCACTTAGCCTTGCAAGTCTCACACAATATGCACAAAGCATTTACCATATGGGGGTTTTCCTGTTAAGGAAATTGGGAAAATTAAGTTAGGGCATAAATCCACCTTAAAACATGCCTAGGAATGTGCTTCCTATGAAGTGTCTCAAGGTCGTCAATGACTTATCTCTGGGGTCCTTAGAGCCAGACTAGCCCCTAAAGTGGGTTCTCCATGATAATCAATTTGGTTAATGTGAGAGACTTAGGGGGAGGGCCAAAAAAATCTCACTAAGATGAATTATTTACTTGGAAAGACTTGACATTCTTTTTATCTAGGATTCAATTGGTTGTAGTGATCCAATCATTGTTGAGCTGATCAAAATATTCCTAAGATGGGGTTTCATTGGTGTGGATTTGGATGGAAATTATGGTGGACTCATCTCATGGTTTTCTTCTACTTGTGGACTTATAAACTGTTTCTCCATTTATTCAGGTCTCTGTACAGATATTTTCAGCAAGGAGCTATACCACAACATATATATTCTCAATATCTATGGTCCTTATGAGGGAAAGGAAGACCATTGGAAGTAGGTGTTTGCTCTAAAATGCCTTAACGTTGATAATATAATTGTTGGAGGAGATCTCAATTTTACAATCAATAGGGATGAAATATGGGGGACTTCGACCAATGAAGATAGACTTGCTAACTTCTTCTTAGATAAGTTTGAATCGTCAAGAATGGTTGATGTGGAGCCCATTTAATTAAGGCAGACTTGGGTCAATAATCAGGCTAGGAATGACAGGTTATCAAAAATATTGGATCATTTCTAGCCCATTATTCTATTCTCTAGGAAATTGGCTCTTATCAATCCTGGGTGGGCTCAGTTCATTGCTTGGAACATTTCCCCATATTTTAAAAAATGGGATGGTTGGAGGGAAATATTGGTTCTCCTTCCAAGTAAAGTCCTTCATGGGAAGAAATGGAGGAGTTTTTCTCTCTTATCAAGGACGATTGAACTTCTTTTCAGGCTAGCACAACTACTACAACTAGCTTCCAGTTTGAAAATTCTCTTCGAAGGTTAAAATAAAAGGTGGTTAAATGGGTTTGCGATCGAAAGAAGGCACAATATTTGTCTTTGAAGTCCATTGAAGCTGGGCTTGAAAATGTTTACATATATATGTAGGAAAATAAAGAGGATAAAGGGGCCATGGGGACAATTCAAACACTAGAAGTGCACATATATCAACTTTTGCTATAGTAGGAAAAGTTGTGGTGTCTCAAGAGTCAGGCATTATGGATTTCTATAGGGGATCAAAATACTAAATTCTTTCAACACTATGCAAACTATAGGAAAAAATTCAATATGAGTTAGGATCTTGTGGATTGTCATGGTCATAAAAAATGTGGTTTCTCTGAGGTGATCAATCTTGGTGTGGAACATTTTAAAAGTCTATTCATGGAGTTGGAGCATGTCAAGATGGAGGTTATTCTCAATCAAATAAATCTCTTTCCATGTCTTGTTGATGATGAGAAAAATCAAGAATTGTGTCAGGCTATTACCAAATATGAACTTTGTGTGGTTATCTCCAACTTTAGGAAATAAAAAATTCCAGGGTTGGATGATTGGACACCTGAATTTATGAGGATTTCTTCGATATTTTTGGGATGATATTATTCAAGTGGTTGAACAAGAAGTACATTGGGTAAAATGCTTTGCAATATCAATTCTACCTTCCTTACAGTCATCCCTAAATTTGACTGTCCCATTTCCTTTGATGACTTTCATCCTATAGCTCTTTGTAACAATATTTATAAGATTACAGCTAAGATAATTGCTATTTGCATTAAACCCAACCTCTCAAACATTATTTCTATTGAACAATTCAGATTTATGTAAGGTAGGATTATACATGAGGCAATCGATTCTGCTTAGGAGGGTCTGCAATCTATAAAAATTTATAAATGACCAATATCAATCATCAAACTTGATATCTCAAAATCTTATGATAGAGTTTCATGGCTCTATCTTCTTATTTTTCTTATGAACATTAGATTTTATCTTCCCTTGGTCAAGTGGATTATGTCTAGTGTTACCACTGCTTGATTTGTGCTTCTAATTAATGGAGCGGGGTCTTCATTCTTTAACTTGACTAGAGGCCTACATTAAGGGTGTTTGTTATCACCTTATCTATTTTTTCTAGTTGTCGATGGTCTCAACTGAGTGTTGACAAAGGAAAAAAGAGTGAATACATGTGAAGGTCTTTGTATGGGGTGCCATGAGTGACTATCTCACTTGGTTTTTGTGGATGACATGCTAATATTTTGTCTATGTGTAGAAGTAGATAGTAAAATCCTAAAGGACATCTTGGTGCACTTTTGTGAGATAACATGAATGCTCATCAATGTTCTCAAATCTGTTATTTATAGTCTAGAGTCATAAATGGGAAATCAACACACCTTCTCAACCATGTTTAATTTCCCTTCCCTAGAGATGAAGGATGGGCTCAAGTATCTAGGTTTTATGCTTAAACCTAACATTTATGCCATCATAGAGTGGAACTGGCTACTCTCTAGAGTTTAGTGGAATATAAATATTTGGTGTAATAGCTAGATTTCCTATGGAGGTAGACTCGTTCTTATAAAATTAGGGATTGAAGCAATTCCTGTTTAATGGTATTTATTGGAAAATGTTCTGAAAGGGATATTGAACTATATCTAGAAGCTTTATTTTAATTACTTATGGAAAGGAAACTCTAAGTACCTAGGCTCTCACTTAGTAGGCTGGAAAATACTATCTATTCCCAAGTCTATGGGTGGATGTGGCTTTAAGGACCTTCCAAATTTTAGTCATGCTCTGCTGGCCAAATCTTTGTGGACATTCTTGACTTGGGGCAAACTCTCAAGGAAAATTTTGGTTGATAACTATATTGATCCCGCGTCTATTATGGATTGTATATGCTCAAGGTGAAAACCTATTGTTAATGCCTCTAATTAATGTATATCCTTAGCATAGGAATTTCCCATTATTGGACAATATCTAGCATGGAAGGTTGGTTTAGGATCAAATGTTCAGTTAGGGCAGGGTTCCATCGTTGGTTGTGGGGGGGTGTTGATTGAAAATTTGGTCACCTTGATTTTACGCTCTTTGGAATAAATTTTTTTTATCAGAAGGAAGAATTTGTGCATGCTCACCAACTCATGGTGTAGCCCTTAGTCTCAGCTTCATCGCTCATTTTACATAATCAAAATACGACTTTGTGTGACCAAGATACTCATAATTTTGTCCGACAAAGAGATTGCAAGAAGAACTTCAAAGAATGACATTTTTTCTAATTGTTGTGCCACTCTTTCCCTCTCCTTTCTCTTATGTTTTCATTCTTATCATTTTTTCTCATTCCTTACTCTCCTCCCTCTCTTAATCTCTTCTCCATACTTAACCATTTTTCCCTCTTCCACTCTACTCTCCATACTCCATATTCCACACTTAACCATTTTGCTCTCTTTTCATTCCTTAACCATTTCTACATTCATATTCTCAATTTCTTTTATTTCCATTCTCTTTTATTTTATTTTCCATTTTTTCCATTTTCTTTTTTCCATTTCCATTTTCCTTTCTTTCCCATTGTTATAACCCTATATTTCATAGTATCACCTGGTGATTGAAAATTTCTTCCTCTAGTCATATTTCATTGTAAATAATATTTTATTCTGCAAATGATTTAGAAAAAGAAAAGAAAAAAGTAAAGAAAAATTAAAAAAAAGAAAAGAAAAAGAAAAGGATAAAAATAGAAAAAATGAAAAGAGTGTATAAAAAATAATAAAAGACAAAATAAAAAAAGATAAAAATATAAAACCCCATCAAAAATAAATTTAGTTTGAATCATACTGTATAATCATGATCAAACTTGTTGAATTTATGTTGATAGGTTAGAGAATAAGTTTGGTCAAACTGTTTAATCTTGGCCAAATTAGTTAGGTTAGAGCAATAATTAATCCAACAGTCTACGCTGGATTAATATGTTAGCTAACTAGGTTAGGAGATAGGTTAGTGATTTTGTTTTCAATAAAAGTTGAGAAGGGAGGTCAAAATACCCCTTGATTGATTAAATTTGATTATTGTAGCCTTAGGAAAATAAGATTATGGTGTAAAAGGGAAAAAATAGAGCTTAGAGATACCCAACACATATTTTTTTATCCTAAAGTTACTAGTGGAAAAGACATTTTGGCGTGTAGTGGGTAATTCCCACACATATTTTTAGCGGCGACATCCCATCACCTCATAGATCGACGACCCTCAACACATTTCGTACCCCCCTCAACCTATATTCATTTAACAATGGGGGGGTGGGGTGGGGTAAAAAAAGTGGTTTCCCCCCACGTCGGTCCCACCTAACGTGGCACTCTCACAACATTTTGGATCCCCCCTCTGAAATTCTCTTACCACCTATACCCCCCTCCGAAATATGCCTAACCTATCTCGATACCGCTCACCTTTCCCACCTACACTCCTCCTCTCCCTGCACGACACCTAACCCCTCACATTCTACTAGTTATCCTTGCACATTCCACAACTTTTGGCCACTTTTTACCTGTTATATGCGCTACAAAATCTTTTTGCATTTTTTGGCCATAATTCCTTGTTTCATGTGTTGCGAAATGAATGAGTGGGAAATTTTGAAAGTATTTGTACCATCAAAGCTGACCACCTTCGATTAAGATGGGATTCATTTTTGGAATGCATATACACATGTTAAAGGTTCTTAACTTGTCATTCATCATTCATCCATCACGTTGGAACGGGTGGGGCGTTGAATTTTGGTCATCTTTGTTGGACAACTGAGGGGGGGGGGTGAATCAGTTGTTACTATGCTTAAACAATTATGCCCATTTTAAACTCTTTACAGAACACTCAATGAAGACAACAATAATACAAGGAGGTAAGCAATATAATATTCAACATCAATCACACACATGAAATATACAAAGACATATATTTTTCGAGGAAACCCATAAAGGGAAAAACCTCTTCTTCTTGATATGATAAGTAATCTTTATTTTCTGTACATTATAATTCTTGGGATCTCCAACTCCTCTTGAGGATACAACCTCTGTTTTACAAGATGCAACTTGCTGCGAGAACCAACTCTTTGGTTTCTCTAACACCCACTAGAAGGAAGCACCAACTCCCTAGTTTCTCTAGCCCCCACTAGAAGGAAGCACCAACTCCCTGACTCTTCCAGCACCAACTGGATGGAAGCACCAACTTCCAGTTACATAGGCACCAACCTGTATAATAGAGAACGATAGTTCTCCCTTGCACCACCCAGCCACCCTGGTTTGTTTTTTGGCTACAACCAGATGGAAGCTACAACTCCCTGTGTTCAATATCCCACTTGAAACTTTGAGGACATTAGTCCTGCCTAGCACCTCCCTACCACCCTGAATATAGAAACTTTGTTCCTGAAACTTATTACAGTGATACAATGTTTGTCAAAAGGATTACCAGTCTCATCATTGTTCTGTTACACTGCTCTACTCTGCCTACATTAGTGTCTTAATGCTCACATCTCCTTGATCTTTCTGTTCTTTTGCTCTGTCTCTGAATGCGCACGTCAGCTTTCTCTTCCTCTCTTAGATAAGGATTTCTGCTCTATCTCTTTCTTCTGCGCTTTATGCTCTATATATTATTTCCATTCAATGCGCTACGCCTCTTCTGTGCATTTCATCTCTTGCACACATCATGCTTCTACCCGCATGAATAACTCTCAATAGAAGCAACTGTTTCTTCTCTGTTATGAGCATATTTATCATGCCAAATGCTCTGCCAGATCATCCATGCAACTCATCGTCTTCTTTGGCGGTTATACTGAGTCTATTTGTCATCAGTGGCTTATCCTGAGATTCTTTTCCTTCTATGGCAGTGCGACACTTCATCTTCTTTGTCACAGTTGAGCTTATCCTCTCTGTTGTAGTTACAGACTTCAACACTTTTCCATCTGTCAATTATCTCTATGATCAATCTTCATTCCACTTACAATTACCTTGAGGCTCTTCAGCTCCTCTAGCGATCACCCTGTAGCTCCTCGAGTTCTTTGGTTGATACAATCACTCCATTCTGGCAGTTACAACCAGTCAAATATGGCTTCTTTGGCTTCTAAGCCCCTTCCCTTACGTGATCATCGACGATGGCCAAACGCATATCCATAAAGGCGCTTCTCGATTTCTGTCTAGTGAGTGTTGGCTTTGTTTCATGATATGATCTTGGGCTATGAGATTCATGTGACCATGCGATTGTGGGCGCGTCCATAAGCAGTTTGAGAGCAACCCGCTTTTCACCCCACAATTCACTAGGAGCCTCCACGCGTTCTTTATCAAAAACCGTGGTTTCAATTGTGGCCCGCTCACGAAAAATTAACACTCGAGCATGTTATGGCCCTACAATGGAGCAAGAATGTCGATCTCACGATATTGACGGTGCTCCTGAATGGACGATTCAGATCTGTCCTATCAAGTCTGCGGACCAGATCTCACCTTCCTACATCAACGACTGAGATTTACTTCGTGATCCGGGCTCCAAGAGTTTCAGATCTCAAACCCTGTTGCTGCTGATTGGATATCTTCCAGAATAGAATATCTGTTGACATCTGTCCTCTTCAATCAATGGCTCTACCTTCTTTCCTTTGTCCACACGCGATCCTTAGTCTCAACGATCAGGTGACATGTGGCCCTCCAAACCAATGGACGAGATTGATTTCGCCTTTTGAACTTTGGGAGTTTCGATTCTCAAACTTCGCTTGCTCCTCGATCATTTCAACCGGAGTCCACGATCTAACGACGCGTGGTCTTTGAATCAATGGTCACAATCCCTTTGGGTATTCAGGGTTCAAAAATCTCAACTTTCCAACCTTTCAACCTTCCTTTTCTTTTTCCCAGAGCTGACAATCCACCGATGCATGTCCCTTTAGGATCAACGATCTAGATCCTTTCACGTCTCTAGACTTCGAAGATTCCAAGTTATGCTATCCTTCCACTGGAGTAGATTGATGGATGAGAATGCTCCTGAAGTGATCATTTAGATCAGATGTCTCGTGTCCACTTCGGGACTTCGACATTCGGGACTTCAGAGATTTTTTCATTTTCTAGTGGTAAAGCTCCTGAAGTAAAACTCCCAGAGTGACGTCACTTACTTACGTCACTTAATGACATGTCATGAGCCTAGTAGCTGCCACGTGTCACTCAGATTTGTGATTTGCATGTACCTGCAATGTCGAATCAACTTGAAACTTGTCATTGTCTGATTATGCCACGTGTACTTATGTTATTGGGCTAATTGTTAAGTGTGGACACAAATAAATCCCCCTAGCTTCACTACGAATCCCTAACAAAACAAGATAGTACACTACTCTTTCCTTAGATTCGATTATCAAATGAGAAATGGATCCAGAAAATACCTCTTAAATATCGAAGATCTGACTTCACCAATGCAATCCAAGCTTCATCACGAGGTTTATGAGAAATATCTGCAAATAATCTCAAGCCAACAAAGACAAGAATAATAGAGTCTATTTGATATGAAACTATGTACGTGATCAAGGAATCATACAATATGGACAAATAAAATTCATATAGGAAATAAAAGTATATATGCATTAAAGAATGTGGAAGAAAGATACAACCAGATGTCTTGATGTTGTCAGGTTCCTTCCAACAGTTCCTTGCTTCCCACACACTTCTACTCCATGGATTCTGAGATCATATATCTGATAGCTACTCACAATCTATCTTGACAAAGCAAAGCTCAAAGCCACTCTAAACAAGCTAACAATCTCAAGCCAAAACAACTAAATTTTTTCCATGAGAGCTCGTCTCCTTTTATAAGCTGCAGAGGATAAGGTGAGGAGGTTAGTATGATCCCACTAAATCATGAAAGTGAGTAAGATCCAAACCGTTTGGAGGCCACCTTACCATAGAATCTTCTCCTTCTAGAAGCATCGAGAAAATGCTCGTTTTTCCCACGTATAGGAATTTTCGCACCCTAGCTATAGTGCAACTTGCAGAATTTTCACACCCCAGCTATAGAGCAAGGTGTAAAAATTAGGCATTTACGCACCCTATGTATAGTGCAACCTGGGAAAATCCTCCTTAATAGGGTTTTTACAAAGGAAAATACAACTTCTTCTCTCAGGGAAAGTTCTTCTTCCTTCTTTCTTCAAGAATTCAGGCCATTGACCCCTCTGAAGGAAACATATAGGTTTACATCATTAACGGTCATAGGGATGACGAAAATAATGTGTAACAGAGAGCCCCCCAATGTATGAAGTTAGAACAGAGTGATAGCTAAAATAATTTGTCGAGTGTGTGTAGGGAACAAGGAACAATCGATCGAAAACTTGCCAACAAACAAGGAAATACAGTACAATAATATATCATCACTGAGGTAGGCATTCCCATACTCAGAATACAAATGAATCAAAGTATAAATGCCAACATGCAAAGATCCATGTCAAGTAAGACAGGTCATGGCCACCAAACATACACTGTGGATCCATGCCAATGTGACTCAAATTTGAACACAACCACCAAAAATACACTGTGGATATATGTGTTAAAGACTCAAATTTGAACATAGCCATGAGACATACAATGTGGATCTATGCAACAGTACAAACTGAATATACTCCAACGCCACCTGAATCTGTAAGAAAATATTCAGGGTCTTCATCTCCACCACTCTATAGTACAAATCTTACCATGTGATTACATGTGTTGAAGTCGAACATGGTAGAAACCACTTGATCACTGGTCATTAGTGTATACCGTTAACAAGTGCAAGGGAAATCACCATTAATGTCAATGACTCCCAAGGTACTCTAGTACAATCCAACGAATGTGAATTAATGAGTGAATTTGAACACTTGGCAGAGTCTCCCGATCAACGGTCAATAATGAAAACCCATTGTCGAAAGCGAGGAAACCTGCCATTGAGGAATGCAAGCTCTAAGGTACCAATTAGTTTCTAAGTCTAATTCCTGGATAATGAGTTGAAGTCGACAGGAAAAGACTCGTCACATGAGGGCCTTAATGTATCCCCCATCAATGACACAAAACATGTAACCAGATTTGATGTAGATCAGAGTAACAAGTGATTTAGGACTGACATAGGGATGGTCGACGCAATAGAAGGCTTAAGGACTGTAGAAAAGGCCGACGCAATAGAAGGATTTCCAGGTTGAACTTCGCTTTGAACATATTGATGACATGACAACTGTCTTGGAAAAACTGAATCAACAACAAGGATCATAGATCGATTTGTAATCTTATAAAGGAGTATGATCAAGAGACAAGTAGGTTTTCCAACCTAGACACAAAGAAAGTGAAAGGGTGTCATGTTAAAAAAAAATGACTCTTCCATGGAATACAGGTTTAGATACATTTCTTTCCCAATTTCCCCCCCACCATTTCTGGCGAGTACCTCTTTATTTTTACACAAGCTTGAGGAGGAGAACATATGCTTGAGCTGTAAGCTCATCCTTCAGATGAGTCTTTCAGAGTATGTTTAACGAACCCTAGGAAGGAGTGGTTTGGTCCCATAGGGGCCTTTCGATGTTTGTTTTATGAGTCCAAAGAGAGAAAACTCGGGGTTTTTTCATGTTTAGAGAGTCTGAAAAACACTTAAAGAGAAATCACTCAGTTCATTTTTTGTAAGTTAGTCTAAAGAGATTGAAAAAGAGATAAAATATCGCTCAACATATGCGTTTTCTAATACTTTAACGAGCGTGAAAAGAACAAGATCGCTCGACAATCTTTTCATGTTTAGAGAGTCTGAAAAGAGCTTAAAGGGAGCTACAGGGGGTTCCTTTTTCATATAACCTTTTCGAGTCCGAAAAAGTGATAAAAGTATACTCGATTACATTCTCATTGATTTACAAGAACGAGAAAGAACAAAGACTAAGCTCAGTAACTTATTCTCATGTATTTACGATCATGAGAAAGAACAAAGACTAAGCTCATGATTGTTTTCATTTTTATGCAAGCTTAAAACCAAAACAAAACTATGCTTGGGATAGATTTTATTTTTTCACAATCTTAAAACTAAACTAAACTATGCTTGGACCTGGTTTCATTTTTACACAAGATTGAACCATAGAAAACTATGCTCAAGGTAGGTGGCTTCATTTTTACACAATCTTGACCCATAGAAAACTATGCTTGAACTTCCCAATGCATAACCCAAGGATGGTTGGTACTTAGCCCCCAACTTAAGAAGCTAGTCGTTTAATTTCAGCATGAAGCACCCAAAGTTGGGGAGAACCCAAAGCTTGCCAACCAAAAGAGGACAAAATACTAACGGACACACCTTCATCTATTAATGTTTGAGGAATGTCTCGACCACAAACTTGTATTGTAATCTGGAAAGGAATGTGAGAGGGAAGATGAGGTCCAGTTAGCACACCCTGATTAAAAATGATGGCCTCATTAGTTGGAGGAGGTTCCACGGGAGAAGGAGGAATGTCCCCCGACACGGTAGATTTTGTATGAATGAGAAAAACATGGGCAATATCGGGTTTACTCTCTAGAGGGAGAGTAGGATCGATTGATAATGACGTCAGATCGACCACTTGGGTTTCATTCTTCGAGGGGAGAATGGGGTCGACAGGTGGAAACAAATCGATTGCTTTGGTTGCACTCTCTAACAAGAGAGTGGGATCAACCAAAGAGGGGATTGGATTGACCAGTTTGTCAATGGGTTCAACTAAGGACGTGACCAGATTGAAAACTTGATCAACCAGACTAACCGATGAAGGGACCAGATTGATCATTCCATCAACTACAGGTGGGTCAAGAGTAATCTTGCGATAAGCAGCTAGAAGTTGGGGTTGTGAAACAATCATGTCTTCCAGTAATTTCGAGGCTTCCTCCATATGAGGGAAAAGGTGAGTTAGTTGAATCCCTTGGCATAACATACACGAGAACTTGACTCTACTTTTATTCTTCCCAACGGTATCTTGACTAGTTGACGGGAGGTCATCAACATGTTGTTCAGAGGTTGACGACATGGGGCGAGGTTGTGTAGACCATGCTTCTATAACCTTGGATAGACCAAGGAAATCCTTAATAAGATGGATACCCTTACAAAGCCTGCAAGGGTACTTGGGCTTATGGGTTGTTTGGGTGATCTTGGTATCATCAACACTCCCAATACGATTAACAGTAACTGGTTGTTTTCCAACATGTCTAGCAGTGGTTGGAAGTGTCGATCCTTGCTTATTTTTCTTCTTCTTATTCTTCCTTTTCTTCTTCTTCTTATCCACCGGGTTACTAGCTTCAGAGCTTACACTCGGAAAAAAAGATGAAACAGAAGAAGACCTTGCAAGTGAAGAAGGCGAAGAAGATCTTGTTGGTGAAGACAGTGAAGGATCAATATGAGGTTGATATTATTGGGGGGAAGTGCTTACAAATGAAGCACTAGCTGCATTAGGGATTACCTGAGTGGAAAAAAACCATACCGGTAATCCAATTGTGAGACCTAGAAGGCTCAAAGTAGCGATGTGAGGAGGAATAATGTTTCTGTAAGAAGGGAAAACAAAAGGTTCCCCTGGAAAAGGGGTTCCTTGATTGGTCATTCCGAGAACTGACACCATTAAAACAAAAAAATCCAACCTAGAGTCCACTAGGGAAAACAAACAACACACACTAAAAATCTAGTAAGCAAGCAAACAAAACCTTCTTACGATGAATGCACTAGTTGGTGATGAAATCCAACATCGCAAGGACAATATAAGAAGTGGTTGAGATAGAGCGGGTGGAAGAGTTATGTTGACGACCTACTTAATGGACTTACACCTTGGTGCAAGATCCCACACATAAACATGGGTATACCTTCCAAGGATCCCGAGTGAGTTTGGCTAACATCGATTCTAGGTACCATGAAGACTTTCCCCTCCATAGTCAGCTCGCGTAAAGACCCTAAAGAGGTAGGCCACTAAGGTTACCAATTACTACAATGTTTCTTGGGGAAACAATCGATAGTCCGATCCACGCACAAAGGCAGGGTATCTAGCCCGGAATCAACTTGAAAGACTTCCACTCATCATTGTGGGTGTACCTTCAAGTGACCCCAATAATAGGCGCAATCTCTACACCAATACCAACAAAGCAAGGTGAGTAACTCTGCCAGTCTTAATGCAACCTTGTGATTGACCCTTGTGTGAGAAGGGCTTCCCAGGAAAAAATGTAATAAGTGGATTTAACTCTCCCTATCACAAGATACTATGTTTGTTGGCAGCTTTAGAAAGTTATCTTTCACACCTATTCCAAAGCCCTACAACTAATCTAATGTAGGTTTGCTACCAAAAAACATAAAAATGTCTAATCAATTTTATAAGCGCTTTATTTTAAGGCTGTTGTTACTCAAAAGGAAGATGGCGTGGACAATATGGTTTTTTGACCGACTCTAACGTTATGCAAAGAGATGAAGATGCAATCTTTTCATTTCGTTGAAAGCTATGCTACGAGAAGGAGAAAACAATTATCATTCCCATATGCACAATGTCCCAAAATTTACTAAACTCATCAATATCAAGATTCTCAAGAAATGAGCAAGAGAGACTGTACACCAATACACGATTCTTGGCCCCCCCCGTCCATGAGGGAGAACAATTTTAAGGATTCAAGACCAAAAGACTGCCAAAAATCATGCAATTTCACTACTTCGAATGCAAAGATGCCCCCAATCTAATATAAAGCAACAAATTAATTTTTTTGTTTCAAAGATAGCTAAAAGCAATAGCAAATATCTATAAAACAAATCAACCGATTTTTTTTTTTCTCTTTTAACACAAATTATTCAATAAAAGAAAAAAAAGTATTCTTTCACTAAACAATTCTAAAAAAAAACACTGCTTTGTAATAGAAAGACACTCAAAGGAAGAGATCAAATATTTCAAAAGAAAACAAAGCAAATATGACTAAAAGAAGTTTCAAAGATGTCAAGCAAACCGTAAACAGACTGTAATCAAACCCAAAAATTCACCCCAAAACCAAATCCAAGATCTGGGTAAGAAAAAACCACCAAATGTTAAAAATTTCACAATCGTCGCAGGCTGTCAGACTAACACGGTGCGGAAATCCCTGATTTCCGCAAGCCAAAGAACCACTACAGTGTAGAAATCTGAGGTTTCCATAGGCTAACTATGGGGCAAGATGTGGAGATTCTACACTGGTCAAAATGGTAGGGTGCGGAAATCAAATATCGTCGCACTATCCCTCAAAGCAGGGTGTAGAAATAGAAGTAAAAATGAAAAAATAAAAAGTAAGAAGGTTTTTCTAGTGAACTTAAATAGTCAAAGAGTCAATTTAGATCTCCTAGTGACTCAGAAAACAAAACCCAGGCAATGAAAGAAATAAAGCAAGACAAACTAGGAAAACAATTTGTTCCCCAGTGGAGTCGCCAATTTTGTTATCGGGCTAATTGTTAAGTGCGGACACAAATCAATCCCCCTAGTTTCACTATGAAACTAGAAAAAAACAAGACAATACACTACTCTTTCCTTAGATTTGATTATCAAATGAGAAATGGATCTAGAACATACCTCTTAAATATCGAAGATCCGACTTCGCCAATATAATCCAAGCTTCGTCACAAGGTTTATGAGAAATATCTGCAAATAAGCACAAGCCAATGAAGACAAGAATAACAGAGTTTGTTTGATATGAAACCATGTACGTGATCAAGGAATCATACAATATGGACAAATAACATTCATATAGGAAATAAAAATATATATGTATTAAAGAATGTGGAAGAAAGATACAACCAGATGCCATGATGTTGTCAGGTTTCTTCCAACAGTTCCTTGCTTCCCACACACTTCTACTCCATGGATTTTGAGATCATAGATCCGACAGATACTCACAATATATCTTGACAAAGAAAAGTTCAAAGCCACTCTAACCAAGCTAACAATCTCAAGCCAAAACAACTGACTTTTACCATTAGATCTCCTCTCCTTTTATAAGTTGAAGAGGATAAGGTGAGGAGGTTAGGATGATCCCACTAAATCATGAAAGTGAGTAAGATCCAAACCATTTAGAGGCCACCTCACCATAGAAGCTTTTCCTTCTAGAAGCATCGAGAAGATGCTCGTTTTTCCCACGTACAGGAATTTCCGCACCCTAGCTATAGTGCAACTTGCATAAACTTCTCACCCTAGCTATAGAGAAAGGTGGAAATCAGGCATTTTCGCACCCTGCAGAAATCCTCCTTAATAGGGTTTTTACAAAGGAAAATACAACTTCTTCTCTCAGGGAAAGTTCTTCTCCCTTCTTTCTTGAGGAATTCAGGCCACTGACCCCTCTGAAGGCAACATATAGGTTTACATCATTAACGGTCATAAGGATGACACAAATAATGTGTAACAGCTTGTTGAGGTAGTCTTCCTGACATGGTCTGCCACATGTCCTTGTAGACGTGGTATGTTGCTTGTCCTTGCTGACATGGTCTACTGACCAACAACCCTAATCCAACAGTCATCATATGTCCTCCAAATCCGATGGTCCTTATTCATTTCGGATTTCCAGGTTTTGGATATTTCAAATCTCAAACTTTCCGGAGTGTAACCTCCTCGCATCTTTATATCCGAAGTGAATGTTGTTCGTTGATCATGATTTTAGATCGATGGATTGATCTGTCTGCGATGCAACTCTTCTATGTTATCTTGTCCTTCCACTTATAATGATCCAACAACTGAAACAAGGGAAAGAAATAACCCCTTAGGCCAAATTAGATATCGTTGTAGATACAAGATTATAGAGGAAACAAATAACCCCTTAGGGCATATGATAAGGATGAATCCCAAGGTGATTATATTAGTAGAAAGACAATTGAATTACATGCAACAGAGCATCAAATGTAGATGAATTATGATACATATAGTTCAAATTAACATAAAGAAGAAACAATATGACATAGATGCATTTAAACTAGAAGATAAAGATTGAAGATCACATACATAAAGTAGCACAATCACATCTATCTCTGGGGTCAAATCTCAGGGACTTTTGATCCAACAATTTCATTAATATCAGAGAGAATTTACAAAATGTATTCAATAGTATCTTCCTTACATAATTGCCAACCTTTTTCTCTCATAACTTCATAAAATATATACAAAATATCTTCCTATGCTGCCAAAATTCAAATTTGACTATCATCTTATGATACCACTAACAGTTACATATATTTAGCAACAACATATTCAACAAACTGCTACAAGGAAGGAGTCAACTTGGACTCATTAATTGCGTCATATCAAATTGCTAAAATCGATCTTTAAGTACCTAAAATGATGATCTTCGACCTTGCTACTTGTTGGAGACGCGATGACACATATGATGACCTATTGTTGGCACAGGGGAAGACCCAGGGTTCAATGCTTCAACAACGCACCAACAAAACCCTAACTATCGGTCGTTTCGGCAACACCTGAGATGCAGACGAAGTCTCACCCGAGGTAGAAGCAGGGGGGTTACAGGACGCAGGTGTCTGTAACCAAGCTGGGACATAGATATGTGATAATAACACTTCACATAGTACTCTATTAACACTTAGAAGATGGTAAGCATTACTTCATTAGCTTCATTAACATCGCAGAACAAACCCTAATATGGATCGACCCAGTAACAACAAAGATTAATTATTTCCACCACTTAGCACATAGCATTGAGTTAAATCTAACATTGATTGGTCCTTAGCATAAGTAAAGCACTAAGCAACAAAATATCTATCTATCATACATAACATTCAAGGCACTAAGCAGATTCATAACATAACCAACAAAGCACAAAGAAAACCAAAGACACAAGATTTACGTGGTTCACCCTAGTGTGGGGCTACGCCCACCAACTGCTTCGTCTTCTTTATTATTCTTCAATCTCTTACATTCAGTTTCTCCTGTGCACTAAGCCACAGAGCCAAGCTTCACACTAGACATGAGATCTTCGCACTGAGCACCAGATCCTTCTTCCCAAAATTAGGTCAAGGCACAAAGCCTTACATACACATTTTGTTGCACAAATCAACTCAAAACTACTTGCACTTAGCCACCACAACTTCACTTCACTTAGCTTAGCTACTTCTACCATACATTCTTACTTATTTATACTTTTACAATCCCTTACAATAAGGCCTAATCATGGGTAAACCCATGGGCCGACATCCCATAACCCATTACAAAAACCCTAAAGAACCCCTTGATGGATCCACATAGCCCGCAAAATAAGTGAGATCCACGATCTCAACTCTGCCTGGGCGCTCCATCTTTGACCAGCCCCCAACACTCACCCGTGACTCGTCCTGAATCACTCAGGTCTGGGCAATGCTGCTTTGAAGGCCTCGAGATTAACTTGAGCTGCCTCGACTTGCTGCTTCACCTGAGCCTCCTGCTGAGCGAGATCCTAGATCGTCTACTCTGTAACATGCCCTTCCAGAAGTTGTTCCATTGTTGCAACCACTTGGTCCAGTTGCGAGCCTTGTCCCTCAATTTATTTGAAAACCTTGCAGGCTTCATCCTACATAGGTTGTAGCTTCTACGTGACTTCCATTACCCTACCCTGTATGGCAATAATCTATTGCTGCACCGCACACTGTTCTTGAGATCTCTTTATTCTTTCAACTGTGGTGAGTAGCTTCATCTGTGCTTGCACAGAGAATGTCTGTTGTTGCACCTCCTGTAACTGTGCTTCCAGTTTCCTTAGCTTAGGATCTTATGCGAGGCGTTCATATGTCTGCCCACTTCTATCGCTCAGTTTTTTGCATTCTGAGGTGAGGGCTCTGATCCTTACTACTGAATTCTTAGCAACTTCCTCTCTCTGGTCACGCACCTCCTGTGGGGTGCTCAGTACTACTTGGACCTCCAAATCTGTTATCCTCACTTGAAGCTGTTGGATGGTCTCAGTGAGCTTCGCCACTTGAACCTCGACCAAATCTCGTTCCTCCTGTGCCAAGCCTGGTGTTAGCAGCATAAGTCACCCCTGGATTGCGACAGAGGTAAGCCTGATACCCATCATAGTTTTAATGTCACAGGTTGGTATAAAGGGGTCAAATGGGCGTAGTCTCAAGAAAGTATCGTCTTAACTCATAAAACTGGATTGATATGTGCAGGCAGGTGAGGTCTTGGTTTAACTTCAATCAGTAGGTTGTAGTAAGGGTGAGTAGGAGGAAGAATTTGGTGAGAAGATGTAGAGGCCCGATGAGGACATCAGGTCTTTCAACAACCCAAGGAGGAACAATTTAAAAGCAAGAACTTCTCGAATTTAAATCTCAAAGAAACTGAAAGGAACTGTAACAACATTATAATCAAACTTTCATCATAATGCAGTCACAATAATTCAAGTGAATCATTCAAACATGAACTCTTTCAGCATTAGAGGGAAACAAGAGGGAGTAAGAAAGCTGACTGTCATTAAACAAGAAGTCTCAAATGCATATACATAACCATAAGTCATAGGCTTTACTAAAACTTTACAATACAAGAACTTTTCACTACCATCGACCCCTTACAAAAATGGCAAAAATGCCTACATATACTTGGAACTGGCTCCCTACAGAAGCACACTCTGGTCACTATATTGAAGGCCCGACATTTTAGTCTTCTCCTATCAGGTTGCACTTACATTTTTCTGTCAGACGAAATCTTGGATCGGTATAGATCTGGCAGGGAAATTCATTCGCAGAGGTACCACAGGATGACCACTCTAGAACCCCACGCCTTCCATTTATGTGGTGAAATGAGGTTTCAACCACCTGCTTTATTCTCATTAACTGCCTTTATGAAGATCAAGATGAGGTCCGATGCCCATGAATGTTCCGAGCGATTTCACAATCCCCCTCGGTCAATCCTGGCGCTTCGAGGATATGAAACTATTCTCCTGTGACCGATTCAGGTGTTCCATCATTCTGTGCAGCTCTTCCTATCACCCCATGCGACTACAGGCCACGACATCATGCTTAACCAAATGGAACTTCAGTACTTTGCATATCGAGATTTCTCACTCCACTTGACTCGCAAACATCACGATGCCCGAAATCGTGAAACAATCTATTCAGATCGATGGTTAGATCTGTCTTAAATCCGATGGCTGAGGTTTTTAGTGATGAGCGCTTTCCACTTGGCACCACCCTCCACCTGTCCATGGGCTATGACCCTGGGCTAAATCCTTGGGCGCTTTGCAGTTTCTCCTATCGAGAATATGTGTCTTGTTCTGTGTTGAAACCTCTGATATGAGAAATCATGATTTCGCATTATCTACTGCCACATGCCCCTCTGCTTTGGACGACCCAGATCAAATATTCATTGTGGGATCTCCTACCATCGACACTCCTGGTAAGACCTTTCTTTGGCCTGGATCCCATGCCACGTGTCCTCCCGAAATGAATGGCTCCGATCATTTCACGACTTCGGGCCTCTCCTTGACGCTAAACTTGCTGCAACTGTATGATCTTGATTACCTGATGGTCGTCGATCCACTATGCCAGATGGATATTCACTACTAAAAGTTGATCCTACTCACTCGCTTGATTTGATTTTATATTAAACTCCTTCAAGCATTGTGCTTGGTGCTCACAACTGCGATCTGTGTTGATCACTTGAATGATTGGCTAAGGGCTCGAGAAAACAAAAGGATCAACAGTGGAGGCAAAGAGAGAGAGAGAGAGAGATCAACTTAGGGAAAATAGAAAGGCTTGTGGACGATACTTCTCAGGCAAGCTGACAGGGAAATACAGGTCGATCAGACGAATGGAGGCAAACAGAAGAAAAATTACGAGCCGAGAGGAAAAATTTACGATCAGATCTGCAAAAGGAGGAGAGATAGGAAAAAATACATACTTAGGTAGAAACCACAAACCCTTAAGGTCTTGACAAGTTTATGTGATAACATTAGGCTCCATGGGGGATAGAGTCCTCCCTGCGAGGCTCTAAGAACTCCTTCCGCAACTTAAGTGCCTTAGTGTTGGGTTGTGGAGTCTTCCAGTACAAAAAAAACAAAAAAAACATAAAACATGAATGGTATTTACAATGGTGGGATGCCGACTACGACTTTAAACAAAAATCTTTTCAGGAAGTGCCCATTTAGTGGGCCACCAAAAAACTTCACCTCCCTCTAGATTCTGCAAGCTGTAAGTCTTATTTGGAAATGCTTCAGAAATATTGAAGGGTCTGATCCAAAGAGCTTCAAGTTTACCATGTTTTCCCTTGTCCTGATTGGGTGCATCCCATTTGAGTACTAGATCTCCCAGCTGGAAATCCTCTTTTCTCAACTTTCTATCAAAGGCTCGCTTGATATTCTGTTGACTTTCATGCGCTTTGTCCAGAAGCTGCTCCCTAGCCTGGTGCACTTCTACCAGTTGATGTATTCTCTTGATCATATCACCAGGATCTTCCTGGCAGTCTTGGAAAAACTTTGCCACCGACAAGGTGAGTTGAGAAGGAAAAACTGCTTCAGTTCCATATACAAGCTGGAAAGGGGGGAAGCCCATGGACCTCTTTGTTGTCACTCTGTGAACCCACAGAGAAAACTTGAGCTTTGAATCCCATGCTTTTTTGTTATCTTCTAAAAATCTTTTGATGATCTTTATTAGGCTTTTATTAAAAGACTCTGCTAATCCACTACCTTGTGTATAGTAAGGGGTAGAGTGGATCAATGAAATTTTGAACTATTCACAAAACTTGATCAATGGTTCAACCTTGAAGGATGCAGCATTATCAATAATGATTATATTCGGACAACCAAACCTTACTATAATATCCTCCAGAAAACCAATGATCACCTTATGAGAAGAACTCCTTGTGGGGATGGCTTCTATCCACTTGGTAAAATAATCTGTGGTAGTCAGGATCCATCTGTGTTGACCGATTGATGCAGGATGAATTTCCCCAATGAAGTCTAGGCCCCATTGCTGTAAGGGTCCTGAGGCAACCACATGCTTCAATGGCAGAGGCTTTAGCTGCTGCTTCCCAACAACTTTTTGATATTTAATACAAGATCTAATTTTCGCACAAACATCAGTGAACAAAGTAGACCAAAAATACCCAACCCTGAGAATTTTATAGGCTGTGGTTCTCCAGAAGTGATGTCCCCCACATAGGCTGTCATGAAAATCAAACATAATCTTTTGGACCTCTAGTGGGTCTCAACACCTCAGAAGCACTCCCAGAGGGTCTTTCTAATACAAAACCTGCTCAATAAGGCAATATTTAATTGCTTTGAGCTTAATAGCTTTTGCCTTGATTTTTCCCATACCATCTAGAGGCACAACTCTTGCAGAAAAAATATAATGTCTTTGTACCAGGTGCACTCTGCCAATGGAGGGCTAACTTGTGGGCATGTATAAGATAACTCAGACCACTGAATTTCTAAGCAAGAATTGATGAATTTAACCTCCAAAGCTCTACAATTCGATTCAACCAACAACTTGGCTAAACCTTGGCCTTTAACTAGCTTGGTGGGTTTTATTTCTAGATCAAATTCAAAGATTCTGGCAATCCACTTGCTCCTCCTTTCGTCTATGTCAGGCTGGATGAGGATGTCCTTCACAACAGCTGAAGGAACATATGCAATGATCTTTGAATGCAAGACATAGACTCTAAAAGACTTAGGGGATTTCACCAAGGCAGAGGCCTTCTTCTCCATGATGTCATATCTGACTTCTGCATCTCTAAGTGCTCTGCTGAAAAAAGAAATAGGCTGATCCAGCTCTGTATCATTCTTTTGTAGTAAAACAACGACCACCGTATCGAATGAAGCAAAGGAAAAAATCAAAAAATCCTTGGAATAATCAGAACTGATAAGCACATGTGCTTCAGTCAGTTCCTTCTTGATTTGGTTGAAGGATTCTCTGGATTCAACAGTCCATTTTACTTCATTCCCCTTCCTGAGCATGGTTGCGATATGCTTCACTAATTCAACAAAATTTGAAACAAACCTTCTCAAAAAGTTGATTTTTCCCAGGAAGGATTGAACTTCCTTCATGGATCTGGGAAGTGATAAGGCTTGAATAGCCTCTACTCTGCTTGAATCAATCCTGACCCCTTCAGTTGATACAATGTGTCCCAACAATTTTCCTTCCTGCACGACACATAAAGACTTCTTGGGATTTAGGGAGAGACCAAACCGTCTGCATTTCAAAAAGACCCTTTTCAGATGTTAACAATGTTCTTTATTAGATTTGGAGAAGATTGTTATGTCATCCAGATAGACGAACACAAATTTATCCTTTTCTCCAATGAAGCTGATGTCCATGGCTTGTTGGAAGGTCGCTTCTGCATTCATCAATCTGAAGGGCATTTTGGCATACATGAATGTGCCCCAAGGAGTGGTGAAGGCTGTCTTTTCCCTATCTTCAGGAAGGATAGAGATCTGATTATATCCAGAAAATCCATCAATCATGGAGATCCTGGATGCGCCTGTCACTCTCTGCAATATGTGTTCCATCTTCGGAAAAGGGTAATTGTCCTTCTTAGAGCTTCTGTTTAGGTTTCTGAAATCAACACAGAGTTTGATTTCTCCATTCTTTTTCCTTAATGGAATCAAGTTGGCCACCCATTCAAAATATCTCAAGGGGACAATGATTTGGGCGTCCAACAACTTCTTTACCTCCCTTTACATAATAGGCAGTAGCATAGGATTTATTGGTTTTAGTTTCTGCCTAAATGATTTGGCCTCCTCTTTCAATGGGATCTTATGCTCAATGATGCTGGTGTCATATGTCCCGAGGTCTTCATAGGTCCAGGAAAACACATCATCAAATTCTTTTAATAGCTCAGTATAATCAACTCTCTGTTCCCTTGACAAACTACTTGACAACTTGACAAACTTTGGATCTTCTTCCGCACCGATATTGCACTCTGTTACATCAACATCCCCAGTTGGACCTTTAAACTTTACTGCCACATCGTTCCCATCAAACAATCTTTCTAAAGGAACTAGTCCCTTTGGAATGTGGTTGCTAGGCAGCTAAACAATATGGTGATTAGCAATTTTATTTAAAAACACATCAGGGTGAGGGTTACCTTCAGAATCATGATCCTGATCAATGTGTAATACAAAGAACTCATCAACAGACTCAAGAAATTTTTTGATTTCAAGATCATCCTTGAACACCTTCCATTGCTTGATATTATCAGGTATGGAGGGCCTATATCTTACCTGAACATCATACATGAGCTTAGGTGGAAGTGGAATCCTGAAATGGCTCACTAAGACAGCCAAAGAATCAACCATGGTATTTTCTTCTCTTGGAATAAAAGAAATGTTGAAGGCTAAGAAGAAATTGTCAATTAGGTCCCACACCTCATTCCTGCCAGTCTTGAGCCTAGGGTGATTGGCTTGATAACCATTTTTGACCTGATAGAAAATTAGTTTAGCATATCCAAATACTGCTAGATCTTCAATCCCCATGTCTTTTGCAGCCCTTAAACCCAAAACAAGAGCCTCATATTCTGCCACATTGTTGGTAGCCTCAAATTCTAGTTTATAGGATAGGGGTATGTCTTCTTGGCAAGGTGACACCAAAACCACTCTGGCGCCAATGCCTTCCCCAGAAGAGGCTCTGTCGAAGAAAATCTTCCACACAGAAGTAGTTGGGGGAGGTGTTTCATGAAAATAAATGAGTTTCTTTCTGATTTCAAGAGGAGTTTCAGAAGCATCAATGAGCTGTAACAAACTAGACCCCAAATCAGTGTCAAGTGAAAATATAGGATGATTAGTGGGGTTTTCTTCATCACTAATAATATATGCCAACTGAGCTTCCCTGTAAAGTCTTCTATGCTCCCCCCCCAAACACAGGAATGGTGGCGTATGAGAGGTCCATCTGCAAGGTTCCCCCCAATCTCTTTATCCAAGATCTAGATAGGAGCATTTTGAACTTAGGGGGAACATCAACCGCTATGGTATCCATGACTACACTCTTCATTGGCAGCTGGAACAGGGACATGGCCAGGTCTTTGATAACCCCAAGGCACTTCACCTTCTTGGAATCAAAAGAGTATAGGTCATGGTAGGCTTTTGTAACTTCCAACCCGAGTTCTTCCATGACGATCTTAGGCATAAGATTATGGGATTCTCAGGAATGCATTAAAAAATTGTGCAACACCTTATCATGGATGTTCAATGAAGTGTAGAAGGGGGGAGAGGAATCATCTCTATCTTCTACCAAAGGTCATAATATGACAACTGGCTTTTCATCTTGCAAATTGACTGAGTGTGTGGGATGAATTGTGGGTTCAAGCATCAGGAGCTTAGAGAGGCTCCTTTTGAAATCTTCATGCTTGACCAGCTCTGAAAGGGGTACAGGGATCCTAATATTTTGAACTTCATGCTCAAAATTAAAATAGGAGGGAGGCTTCAAATTTATTTTACCTCTGGGATAGGACTTTTGTAACACCCTGTTTTCCCCAATTTGTAATTAATCATAAAACAGGAATTTCCATGCTAAGGCATGTGGACAATGTAAATGTATTATTGTTTGAGTTGCCATTAATTGACTTTGGGGATGAAGCCTTGAAAGTACTAGCCATGATATCACTAGAGGAAGAATGTGAAAACTATACGAGAGGGTTCATTATATCAAATAACCCCAAATTTCCCTTGATGTGGATGTTAAACCTCTTTCGGATCCCAAAGAGAGAAATCAGTTAATGAAGAAAGGACCAGTGGTTGAATTATCAACCACCCCCGTGAATGGGAGCATGGTATAGCTGCAGAACATCAGCCCAAAGTACCGCAAGTTCTTGCAGACCAAGCAAACCTAAGCTTCCTTATGACAGAATGAAGGTAAGATACATACACACAGGAACGAGAAGAGAAGAGGGGAACAAGAGAGAAAACAAGGGCGCAAGCTCGTAAGGGAGATGCACGGAGCTCTCCAGGGGATATTGAATAGAAGGTTGTGATCTCGACGTTGAGTGAGCATCTGATAAACCTCGTTGAGGCCATAACAAAGAGAAATCTCTGAAAGTTGCAGAGAAAAGAACGCGAGTGGAAGCTGAACAGAGAAAGAATCCTTGAGAACTGCGAGAGTTCCCTGGTGATATCATGGCTTGGCACGGGATGGCCAAAGTGCTAAGAGTGAATGCCTCTTAACCTATGGTAGGGTGGAAGGATGAACACCCACAATCAGTTAGTTGGCGGCAACCTGTAATATATAAGTATTCTCCTACCTTGTGTAATTGAGTTGTAACTGTGTATTGAAATTGGATATACCGTGAATGATTTCAGAAATGTGCATGATTGCTTAATGGATATATTGTATCCCTTCTATTTCTCATTGGTTGTGTAATTAGGAAAGTAAGAAATTATATGGTTCAGGCATGGCTTGTTCTCATAAGTGCTTGCGTTCCATGGTGGCTTAAGCCAGAGCCATGAACTATGGGGTCGTCAACCTTAGGTATAGTTTCATGTACGCATGTCAACCTTCCTAATCATTTTGAGTCCCTTGGAGGACGAAATATGTTAAGATCAGGAGAGGTAGTGCAGATATGCACATGCTCCCTACGAGGCAAGCAGAGATCAAGACCCACTTAAGTTCTAGACTTGATGAATGAGTGCAAGGGGTGCGCGAAAGACTCTTCTAAGAGTCAAGTCTAGTAGAAAGAGTGCAAAGTTCTTAAGTCCTTCATAACTGACAAAGCTTAGGAAGGATAGCGAGATTTAAGTATCGAAAGGGAATATCCTTTTGTTTGGAAGACGAACGGACGAGATCCTTTCGGAAGGATCTGAGGCTTGTCACGACCCTTAGATTTGAAAAGGGAGCGCAAGTGTTAACGCCTCGACTCCTTCAGTCTTCACAAGTAGCGATGAAATTTGACCATAGATCCAAAGATCTATCGGGACCCTCCTTGACCGTCGACCTGACACGAGTGGGTTAGTACAGGGAGTGAGCCAGAGTGGACTTATTCTAAGTCCAGAAGCTCAGGAGAGATAATGTTTTAAGAAATGTAGACGAGACCCAAAGTCTAGGGTTCGCCGAAGGATCAAAGGTCGTAGTCTTTGGCACTTAGAGATTTGAGAAAGACAAAGCACATGAGGATATCAAATCTGGGTTGTTAGATCGGAGTGTGAGGACGAACAACCACTGGATCCAGGAAAGTTGCACAGGGTTTAAGCCCTTCGAAAGTGTACAAAAGAGTTGTGGAAACTCGTGAAATTGATCCTAGTCATTGGTGATGGGAAGGACACATGGCATAAGATCAACATTTCGCTGATTCGCACGTCAGAGATTTCGAAGGCAAGAGTCGTGGAAACTCGCGAAATCTGAACTTGTGAAATTGATCCTAGCCGTTGGTGCTGGGAAGGACATGTGGCGAAAGATCAACATTTCGCTGATTCACATGTCAGAGATTTCAAAGGCAAGAGTCGTAGAAACTCGCGAAATTGAACACATCCATGGGATTACGGAAGGATTGTAGACCGTTGATCTGATGCACAGATTTTGAGAATTCGGGTATCGGGAGGAATGGAGAAAGCTATCTCGAAAAATCCCAAAACGTGAAGTCTCTATTTGAGCGAAAAGGCATGGGCCGTCATACCTACGAGGTAGTCAGCCCGACGTTGACCACTTCAGGAAAATAGAGGTTTAGTAACGCGAAAACACCCGAAGGCTGGACTGTCGAAGTTCATCCTAGACATTGGCAATAGGAAACATGGGGCGTCAGATCCTTCGCTTCAAGGTTTAGTGTACTAGGGAAAATGGATTGTGTGAGTAAGAACTCACGAAACTCGAAGTCGCGAAATAACATGGATCGTTGGTCTAAGGATCTATTGGGATCCACCTTGACCGTTGGATCTGCTAGTTCGGGAGTTTGCACATCAGGAAGATTACGGGTTGGTGCAACCCAAACCCCCAAAACCCGAAGTTGCGAAGCACCGTGGACCAAATATCTAAGGATCCTTTGGGACCCCTCTCGATCATTCGATTGAGGAAATGTGAGTATCATATTGAGAGCACGTAGGGATGCACGTGTCGAATGATGGTGTTTCCAGGTGTGCTGCAACATTGGAAACCCGGGAGGAGATTATGAACCATCCATCACGACAGGACACGTGGTGGGAGATCAACACTTCACCGAATCACAATTGGAGAGAGTCAAAGGCAAAGTTGTTCGAACTCGCGAAGTCAAGAATCACAAGTTAATTTGAGCCGTTAGATCGTGGAGAATTATAAGCCGTCGATTTGACACCGAGAGTTTGGGGATCGAGAAAATAGAGGTGCACTCCTTTCCAATTCCGGGATACACGAAGTCCTGAAACACCTTTCGAATAGACGTATGGTCATAGGCCATGATCACATGAGAGGAAGGGGCTTAGTCAGGAGACTAGCACCCTTTATGTGGTTTTCTCGGGAAGGGAAAAGGCACCTCAAGGAAAAGCATGCACAGGTTGTCTCAAATCCTGTGCTAGGGGATTAAAAGGACCTACATATTTGTTTCATGGAGGTTCCGGTAGGGACCCGAAGAGCTGCGTCAACTCAAGAATAGGAAAAGATCCAATGGTCAGGAGGTCAGCAGGCCCCAATGAGTTGGAAGCTTGTGGGTTGCATGAGGAAAAAGTGAACTTTTTTTACTATGCCCAGTCGTGGGTGTGTGACAAATTGGTATCAGAGCATGGTTACAACACTTGGCCTACTTGGGCTCATGTACGAGTCACGTAAGGAGATATTGTTATGTGTTTACTCCTTGAGGAGAAGGACTGCAGATTGAACTTGTGACTTTGGGAATTCTTGTTGAATTTCAGCAGAAGAATTTCTTTAGCCCTTGTCAAAGTGATAACTACTCTTACTAGAGTAGGGATATGATAATTAACATTTATAATAAGACTTGAATGTGGATAGCCGAAGGTGGCAGGGTTCTGTCAAGGGCAAATGAATCCCGAAGGACGGATGACTTGGTGATCGTAACACTGCTTCTAAGCATGGGAAGTTGGAATTTCAGGCACTGATGATGGTGGATTGTATAATGGTTAATACCTTTGTGGGCTTAAAGGATTCTGATAGGATTAGGTAGGATCCTTGGCAGTTATAGTTACTGCTTTATATTAAAATCAGAGTATATAACTCCGCATGAACAGAGAAAAGTGAGATGGGTAAGACCCTATGGATGATGAGGCAAGGAGGTTTTCTTGCTAAGACGTTGTCACATAAAGAGGAAAGTGACCCTGGTTGGTTATAGCCATGAGAGAAGGCAACATCAACACGAGATATGACTATGAGATTAGTCCTGTAGGTGATTGAAATCTCAAACTAAAGGACACTAATGATGAAATTAAACTATCAAGTGAATGTATTAGGTAAAAAGGTGCAGGAGATGCACCTACATATACGTGAATGTATATACGTGATCATAAGGCTGATTGGAATATCCTTGGGAAAAGGATATAGAAGCCTGATATGTCCATGTGTGTGAATGACATGGAAAAGGTGTAAGCAATAAGCTAGCATGATGAATACTTAGCGGTGTTTAATTATGCTTGAGTGCATGGGTTTAATGCATTGTGGAGCTTCCTAATATGAAGTCTGATAGTAATACTAGTTAGGTATGAATGATATTAAACGTGCAAGTGATGCACATGTATGATGTAAGAATATAGGTATACTAAAGGCACGAGGTGACTGCCTAAATGATGGAAATATAAAGCAAGAATCGCTCTTGACCATGTCAAACAAATACTAGGGATGCATGGTTGACCCCATTCTAAAGAGTCACAAAAGTTATGTTCCAAGTAACAGCTTGAGGGGAGTGTATTCCCTTTTCTCAGGGAATACTAATATGATTAGATAGAAGGGTAAATGAGCAAAGATGATATGTTGTCATAATAAGAGGCAAATGATTATGCCTTTGGGAATCACATGAGAAGGATTGTGAACAATCTCGAGTTGACTGATCTTAAAAGTAAAGATGTATGTGGACTGTGAAATATACGTATGACAACTACATGCAGGCTTAGGATTATGAATATGGTTAAACACATCATGGATGTAAGTACATGACAAAGATGCATGTTTATATTCCTTAAGGAATGTTTGGTAAATAGATAAAAGCTAACTCAAGGTTGATTCTAGCACAAATAGTGATGGATATGCAATAAAGAAGTTGCATGCTGAAGGAGTTCCCTATGGAGGAACTGTGTGAAGACTCTGTCAGGAAAACAAAGTCACAACCTTAATGACTGCTGAGAATTAAGCAATAAGCCACAAGATTATATGAATATAGATATATATACCAGAATCCTGGATTACATTTTGAAAAACATCATGTAATGAGTAGAAGACTAATAAATGAATATTGACCATCCCGATGACTGAATGGAAATGTGCTGGAAGCACAGGTTCATGATCCATTATGAACAAAAAGTTTGCTATTAAAGCATGTTGTTGTATTCCAAAAAAAAGGGTTAGGGTGAAGCCTAACCAAGGCTGCTCAGAAAAAGAGCAGAAATATCACAATAGAAAGTAGATTGCATAAGTAAAGGAGACACACTTTGCTCACCCTAAGAACCCTAAATTGTTTAATAGAGTCGTAGGATTAAAAGAGCAGTTGTGGAAACCGATATAGTTGGTAAAAGGCAAGTAAACTCCCCAAGTGTGATTAAATTAATAAATGAGTACATTTAACTGATTAGGCTTGGTTGAAGCCATGATTAAGAAAAGGCAGTGAGGCCTTAGAGATAACTCAACTGGGCTGAAAAGTCCCAGGCGGTGTAGAAAGAGTTGGAAGAAGGGGAGAGTCCTCAATTATTCCTTGTTGAGTATTATGTTTTCTCTTGAATGAGAAAACTAATTTACTAATAAAAGCAAATGTTTTGACACCATAGTGATAACAATTGTATGGCTGAAGATACAATCAAAATCTGTTATGTTGTACTTGTGGAAACATTTGAGGATAATGTGATGAAGTGCATGAAAATATGCTAGGACATTTTGAAGATGTTTTATGAATTCGAATGTTATGATACATGCATTTGGTTTAATATTACAACTAATGTAATTGTGACTATGATGATGCATGCTATGTATAGAAAGGAATTGGAGCTATTGAGGACGACAGTTGCCAATGATGGGGAACCTCAAGCAAAGGGTGACCATGGGAAGGCTGCGGTCAAAATATTGTTGACAGAACTGTGAAAACCCCGCTAAAGCACTGCTGATAAGGTAAAGATCAGAAAGAGAGTGATAGTAGCCAAGAACAGGTATAAAAATGTTCATGCTTATGTGGTTTAGGGTATGAAAGGATTCAGGTGAGAATCCCTTCTGAAATATTTTATTGTCTCATGTTATACACAAAATTTGAGAGGGCAGTTGTATGCCATGGATACCCAAGTAGGGTATGATTCAGGAAGAAGAACCCGAATGTTGGAGGTGTGAACCTCTGCAGTGAAGACTAATTGTATGATGCAACAAAATTTGAACCAAATGATACTTGTTGACTTAAAAGGACAAAAAGCTTTACTAAGATAATTTCTTGGGTGGCCAAGAGTGTTGGCACCCTGGTTATTAATGAAGGAAGAATGCTTAAAGGCATTCATGTGAAACTGTTGAGTTTCATGTGTATTGATTTGGGACCGTGATCGGCCTATAGAAGGAAGGATGGTCATGTTTTAAGAGTGAATGAAAATGAATAAGCCATATGAGGAAAAGGTTGGTTAAATCCCAACACCCCATGGCCAAGAACCGATCATAAAGTGTGACGAACTTAGAGACAATGCATGAGTGCATTGGGTATGAATGTGGCCATGAATATTGACACATTTGTTAAAATCCCCTTAAACATTGAATTACGTTTTGAAAGGTTGGGTATGATTGAAATGAGGCATAGGCAAGGATTGAAATCCCTTTTTTATGTTTATGTATATATATATATATATATATATATATATATATATATATATATACATGGAGGCATGAGAGACTAACAATTTGTTTAGCTGTGTGAAGAATGAACTGCAGGAGGAAAAGGGTCTTGGATATGGCAGTGTTGTAAGCCCATGAGGAAGACCAATTTTTTGCTGAGCCAAACTACAAGGAATGGTATTTCCTTTTGAGAAAGTGAATTTGATTGTTAGTATGCACAATTTTGAAATTTTTGTAATGACGTTGCAAAGGTGCAATAAAAATATAATGTGCATGAGAACTAACAATTTGTTTAGATGAGGAATGAATTGTAGGAAGAAAGAGTCTTGGATATGACAATGTCGTAAGCCCTAAGGAAGACCGATTTCCTGCTGAGCTAAAATGTTATGGGGAAAAAAGTTCCATGCTTGTGAATCTGGTTCCTGTGCGGAACAAATATGAAAACAAAATGTGGAATTTGGAAATCTATGGGTGACTGATTTACAAGAAAATTTTGAATTTAAAATTTATAATGATGTCTCATGAATTTTTGTATACCTGTGATACAGGTGAGAAAGAGAGTAACCTTATTCCCTAACTTT
This sequence comes from Picea engelmannii, assembly GCA_009831015.1. NCBI lineage: Eukaryota > Viridiplantae > Streptophyta > Pinopsida > Pinales > Pinaceae > Picea > Picea engelmannii. Next base: position 805,666 of record ML778284.1, read on the forward strand.
CGCTAAGCCGGAAGAGAAGATCTGTCCAGAAAGGACAGATGATGAAAAATGGCTACTGTTGAGCCATGAGAACCCCGTGATAAGCCAAGATCGCTTGAAATACATTGTGTTGAGGTAAGACTCGATAGAGTCTCTGGAATTCTTCTCGTGTGAGAAAACCTTCACAGGGAAAGATCGATCACCTGAGGGACTGTATAGCAGTGAAGGGGATGCCTGAGCCTAGGCCTGGTGGGTGAGTGACTGCAAGGCAGAGGAGACCTTAATAGTTCTTGTAAACTATTGGGATCATGCACACGGTGGGTAGTTCTTCCTGTGCGAGAAAACCTTGGCAAGGCAAGAGAGATCACCCGAGGGACTGTATAGCAGAGAAGGGGATGCATGAGCCTGGGCTTGGAGGGTGAGTGACCACAAGGACGATGAAACCATGATAGTTCTTGTAAACTATTGATTGGGATCATGCACCCAATGGGTATGTCAAGGAAAAACGATGAGCTGGATAACAAAACAACCATGTGGATACAAATCCAAAAACTGCACAGATAATTATTGTGCCAAGATTATGAAAATTTTCCGAGAAATGTTTATGCAATATTTTCGCATGAGACTATGATTAACGTGCTTGTTGTCCAAGAATTATTGAAATAAGGTGACCATGATTAAGGGTCTGAAAAAGAACCTGACCGAGAAATAAGGATCGATATTTCTGAAACAATTGAATGAGAAAGGCATGACAAGTTTTTTTGAGAAAGAACACCGAGGACGATGTTCCTTTAAGGGGGAGGGAATTGTAACACCCTATTTTCCCCAATTTGTAATTAATCATAAAATAGGAATTTCCATGTTAAGGCATGTGGACAATGTAAATGTATTATTGTTTGAGTTGCCAATAACTAACCGTGGGGGTGAAGCCTTGAAATCACTGGCCATGATATCACTAGAGGAAGAATGTCAAAACTATACGAGAGGGTTCATTATATCAAATAACCCCAATTTTCCCTTGATGTGGATGATAAAACTCCTTCGGATCCCAAGGAGAGAAATTAGTTAATGAAGAAAGGACCAGTGGTTGAATTATCAACCACCCCCATGAATGGGAGCATGGTCTAGCTGCATAATGTTAGCCCAAAGTACCATAGGGTCTGGCAGACCAAGCAGATCCGAGCTTCCTCCTAACAGAAGGAAGGTAAGATACATACACACGAGAACGGGAAGAGAAGAGGGCGGCAAGAGAGAAAACAAGGGCACAAGATTGTAAGGGAGATGCACGAAGCTCTCCAGGGGATAATGAATAGAAGGCCACGATCTAGATGTTGAGTGAGCATCTGATAAACCTCATCAAGGCCATAATAGAGAGAAATGTCTAAAAGTTGCAGAGAACAGAACCCAAGTGGAAGTTGAACATAGAAAGAATCCTTGAGAACTGCAAAAGTTCCCTAGTGATATCATGGCTTGGCATGGGGGTGGCCAGAGTGCTAAGAGTGAATGCCTATGAGCCTTTGGTAAGGTGGAAGTACGAACACCCATAGTCAGTTAGTTGGCAGTAACCTGTAATAGATAAGTATTCTCCTACCCTGTTTAATTGAGCTGTAACTGTGTATTGAAATTGGATATACCGTGAATGATTTCATAAATGTGAATGATTTCTTAATGGATATACTGTATCCCTTCTATTTCTTCTTGGTTGTTTAATTAGGAAAGTAAGAAATTATATGGTTTGGGCATGGGTTGTTCTCATAAATTATTGCGTTCCGCGGTGGCTTAAGCCAGAGCCACGAACTGTGGGTTTGTCACCCTTAGGTACAGTTTCATGTGCGCATGTCAACTTTCCTAATCATTTTGAGTCCCTTGGAGGATGAAGTCTGTTAAGCTTAGGAGAGGTAGTGTAGATATGCACAGGCTCCTTTTGAGGCAAGTAGAGACCGAGACCCACTTAAGTCCTAGACTTGATGAATGAGCGCAAGGGGTGTGCGGAAGACTCTTCTAAGAGTCAAGTCAAGGAGAAAGAGTGCAAAGCTCTTAAGTCGTTCATAACTGACAAAGCTCAGGAAGGATAGCGAGATTTAAGGATTGAAAGGGAATATCCTTTCATTTGGAAGATGAAGGGATGAGATCCTTTCAGAAGGATCTGAGGCCTGTCACGACCATTAGATTTGAAAAGGGAGCGCAGGTGTTAACGCCTTGACTCCTTTAGTCTTCGCAAGTAGTGATGAAATTTGACCGTAGATCCAAGGATTTATCAGGACCCTCCTTGACCATCGACCTGACATGAGTGGGTTAGTACAAGGAGTGAGCCAGAGTGGACTTATTATAAGTCCAGAAGCTCAGGAGAGATAATGTTTTAAGAAATGCAGACGAGACCCGAAGTCTAGGGTTTGTTGAAGGATCAAAGGTCGTAGACTTTGGCACTTAGATGTTTGAGAAAGCCAAAGCACAGGAGGAGATCAGATCTGGCCCGTCAGATCAAAGTGTGAGGACCAACAGTCATTGGATCCAGGAAAGTTGCATAGAGTTTAAGCCCTTCGAAAGTGTACATAAGAGTCATGGAAACTCACGAAATTGATCCTAGCCGTTGGTTCTTGGAAGGACATGTGGCGAAATATCAACATTTCGTTGATTCACACATTAGATATTTCGAAGGGAAGGCTTGTGGAAACTCGCGAAATCCAAACTCGTGAAATTCATCCTAGTCGTTGGTGCTAGGAAGGATAGATGGCGAAAGATAAACATTTCGTTGATTCGCACATGGAAGATTTCAAAGGCAAGAGTCGTAGAAACTCGCGAAGTCCGAACTCATGAAATTGAACACAGCCGTTGGATTACGGGAGGATCGTAGACCGTTGATATGATGCGATTGGATTTCTGGAATTCGGGTATTGAGAGGAACAAAGAAAGCTGTCTCGAAAAATCCCGAAACGCGAAGTCCCGATTCGAACAAAAAGGCATGGGTCGTTAGACCTATGAGGTAGTCAGCCCGATGTTGACCACTTAGGGAAAATAGAGGTTTAGTAACGCCAAAAATCTTGAAGGCCAGAGTGTCGAAGTTCATCCTAGCCGTTGGCAATAGGAAATACGGGGCGTCAGATCCTTCGCTTCGGGGTTTAGTGTACCGGGGAAAATGGAATGTGTGAGTAAGAACCCTTGGAACGCAAAGTCATGAAATAACATGGATCGTTGGTATAAAGATCCATCGAGATCCACCTTGACCATTGAATCTGCTAGTTTGGGAGTTCACGCATCGAGAAGATTATGGGTTGGTGCAACCCAAACCCCTGAAACCCGAAGTCGCGAAGTATTGTGGACCATATATCTAAGGACCCTTCGTGACCCCTCTCAACCATTCGATCGAGGAAATGTGGATATCATATCGAGAGCATGTAGGGATGCACGTGTTGAGCGATGGTGTTTCCAGGTGTGGTACAACAGTGGAACCCCAGGAGGAGATTGTGAACCGTCCATCACGGCAGGAAACGTGGTGGGAGATTAACACTTCACTGACTCACAATTGGAGAGAGTCAAAGGAAGAGTTGTTCGAACTCGCAAAGTTGGCACTCGCGAGTTAATCTGAGCCGTTAGATCGTGGAGAATTATGAGCCGTCGATTTGACACCGGGAGTTAGGGGATCGGGAAAACATAGGTGAACTCCTTTCCAATTCCTTGATACACGAAGTCCCAAAATGCCTTTCGAATAGGTGTATGGTCATAGGTCATGGTCACATGAGAGGAATGGCCTCAGTCAGTAGAATAGCGCCCTTTATGTGCTTTTCTCAGGAAGGAAAAGGGTGCCTCAAGGAAAAGAGCTCACAGGTTGTCTCAAGACCTGTGCCAAGGGACTAAAAGGACCCGAAGATTTGTTTCATGGAGGTTCCGACAGGGACTTGAAGAGCTACTTCAGCTCAGGAATAAGAGACGATCCAATGGCCAGGAGGTCAGTAGGCCCCGCTGAGTTGGAAGCTTGTGGGTTGCATGAGGAAAAAGTGAATTTCTTTTATCATGCCCCATCATGGGTGTGTGAAAAATTTTGGCTATTGGTGGGGGTTTCTGTGTCTCCTTCTCCTTGCTACTGTTTGGTACTTCTTCGACAGGATTTTATGCTTTGGTAGGCTGCTCAGGAAAATCAAGCTTTCCTTATTTCTTCTTGGACTTGCGGTTATATCTATTGGGGTTGTCGTTGGCCTTGTCCCCTTTGCTCAGTTCATTCAACTGACTATACATGAGAGATTCCTCGTATGCAGACTGAGTTAAGTGAGGAAAAGAGGAGGTGTCCCCAAACCAGTGGATTTTGGGATCAAGGTCTTCATCCCCTTCTTCTTCATCAACAACAGGGTTATTTTGGAGAGGGTTCTGTATTTTTTGATCATCTCTATCTATGTTCCTCTAGTCTCTTTGAATAATCTGAGGGGTATTATTAGGCCTCCTATAGCTACCTCTATTATCAACATTTTGGAGATTTCTGTAGTTCTGTTTTCCTTCTAATTCGATTTTTTCCATTCTAGCAGAAAGAGATTTTAGCAGCTTGGCCATTTCATTTGTTTCAGGGGGGGTAACAGAGGAACTAGAAGTCGGGTTTTCAGACCTACCCTTTCCCCTGTCTCTATCATCTTTACCCCTAATTTTTTCAGCTGCCAATATATTGGATTCTACTTCAAGGGTTTCGTCTTGCATATGAGCCAAGGAGGTATCTCCTCTTTCTCTCAACAGGAGGAAAAAATCAGGGTTGAAAGCATTAGCATAAGTCATTTTGGTAGAGATTTATGTAGGCTTAACTTTGGCCGAAATCCTTTTATACATTTTATTAAATCTCTTCAAGAAGTCTGAAATAGATTCCCCCTCCTCTCTCTTAAGTGCCCCAAATTTTGTAATATAATAAAGGAGATCCTTTTTATTCCCCCAGTTTCTTAAGAATGCATCATCCAAAGCAACAATCCCGTCAATAGATCCAGGAGGAAAGTCCTTAAACCATTCCCTGGTGTTGTAACAGATTTTGAAAATTTCTCTACTTAGTGTCTTCATCCCAAATGTGTTTGAGGATCGCATCAAGCTTATAAATTAACTAGAGATCTCAACTCCAAATTACCTCTAACTTGTATCAGATTGTTGAAGGCCTTGTAGGGATTTTTGGGAAGAAAGTTCGTGTTCTGGGGTCTCTCACTAGAACACTTGAAATAACAACATGGTGGTGAAGTGATTTTCTTTGGAGAAAATTTTTCACCACAACAGTGGTCGTTGTGGTGCTTAAGGGATTCATAACTTATTGTGAAAGTGGAAAATATGGCCTCTTTGGAAATGGTGGCCTGATAATGTTTGATGTGAGTTCGGTGACGTTCAAGTATCAATTTGTTGATCCTGTGCTTATACTTGGAATTATTGGAGGAATAGTGGGAGCGGTCTACAACTACCTTCTTGGGAAGACTCTAAGACTCTATGCCCTCATCAATCAGAAGGAACCTATATCCAACATTCTTCTTGCCTGTGTTGTCTTCATCTTTACATCTTGTTGCAATTTCTGGACTTCCATGGCTTGTAAAATTCAAGCCTTGTCCGCCAGCGAAAATGATCAGCGAAGAATATCCTAGCACTAATAGCACAGGAAACTTCAGCCATTCAACTATCCAACAGTGGCTTCATCCTATTGAAGTGGTTAATGCTAGAGAATTGCCACCAATTCTGGTAGACCGTTACAATGAAGCTGGAGGTGAAGGGACAACCCTTTGTGGTATATTTCCTGAAATTCGAAGGGCCTGGGCTTCTATTGACAACTCTCTGTTTCTTTGGCGGTTTGATAAATGGGATGGACAGTGCCCAGAGTATAGTAGTGAGGAGAAAACCATTTGTGTTGTTGGTCTCGCCAAAGCTAAACCTGGAATTTTTGTGGAAACCATACAATATCTTTGGTTCTAGCTACTCCTGTTGAGTTGATTTTACTGGGCGTATGCTACAGTAGTAGTGGTGATGGAACAGATCCATATGCCAAACTTTCTTTGCAACCATTGCCCGAGTATACACTACCATATGATGGTGTAAACCATGACTTGTGTAGCATGCACAGATAATGGTCACATCTTTCTTGCTGGGTGAGATAGCCACATATATGAATTGCAGTACTCAACACGATCAGGCTGGCATAGACGATGAACGTAGACTGGCTAGAGAGCAACCTCCTGAATGCAAACAACCAATAAAACACCAACACATGCCACATGCACGAAACACCATGAAGAGCACCAATCTCGTCATTTTGGGATTTTGATCATTGTTTTTCACATTACGTTTCTTCCTCCGAAAGTCCGAAAGTCGATTCATGGTTCCATCTTTGCGTCGACGGGACAAAATTGTGCGCTTAGATGTTCAAAGAATTCTATTCTTTGGCTATCAAGCTCGAGAATATTTACCATCAAACTTTGACTATGCATATGCCCTTAGCCGTATTGCTTATCATCTCTTAGGTGCTGGGTTGAATGATTACATGGCAACTGTTATAAACCTAAAGAAGCCTATATCCCAGTGACAATGTGGTGATGCTCCAATCACGACAATGATGACTGTTAAGAGATGGCTACAGGGCGACGTGCCTCTTAAATTGGAAAACCTGTTGTTCACTCTGCTAATGTGGATTTTAAGGGCAGGCCATATCAGTTGCTAATGTGCAATGCAACACGATTTTCGATGGATGATATCTATAGGAATCCTGGTCCTTTTCAGTTTGAAGGTCCCAAGGAAAATGCAAAAACATAACCTTATCTGTTGAAGACCAGGATTATATTGGTCGGGTTCAACAGTTCAGAAGAGATCTCGTCCATGGTGTTGATGAAGACGTTGAGGTGATTATGGAGAGGTTGCTGAAAAAACACCAGAGTATGCTTTTTCCTGCTACAATGTCTGTCTGGGTGCAAAGGCTTTCGAGGAAATATTTAATCCTATTGTTATTGATCTTATTGGTGAATCATCTCAGAAGTTGGCATACAGAATGTCACTTTATTCTATTGCCGCATCCACCTATGGGAAACGCTCCATTATCAACCCATTGATAATTGAATATACTAAAGGGGAAAAGTTATCGTTTTCACTCAAACAAGGCGAGATGCAGATAGTCTGTCAGTGGCTCTGGGTCGGGTCCTTTCCTGTGAACCTTTGCATGGTAATATTTCACAGAATCAGCGAGAAAAGACTCTTGTTGGCTTTCGCGAGGGACATTTTAACGTGTTGATTGCTACTGATGTAGCTGTCTATGGTCTTGATATTCCTAATGTCGATCTGATTATTCATTACAAACTCCCGACAACTGCAGAGATTTTTGTGCATGGAGGCGAATCAAATGCATACACTGCTATAGACAGTTCGCTAGAAATTAGGATTTATTTGTGCTTTTAAATTAGTTCATATTATTGTTATGATTAGTTAAAGACGATTAGTTCATTTTCAGTTAGCTATCCTATGACGCGGATTCAACCTCCTTGAGAGAGGGAATTTATATAGAGGTTCATTCATTGTAATAAGAGGGGGGGAGCCTGGGGGTAAACCTCTTTGGCAGAGAGCTCCTTTTGGAACGTAGAGTTATTTTGAAAGCTCGGAATGGAGTTATACAGAGTGACATTTTTACTTGATATTTGAGATTCATCACGGTCAATTCTTTCACTATGTTCTCTTTTTGTCATATTATCTATTTGTTCCTTATCGACTGAGTTAAAATCTGTTTGGAATTCATTTTACATGCTCCTTACACACAGTTGATAAGTGTTCTGTTTCGATGGTGACTGGTCAGAATTCACTCTAGATAAGTGCTCTGCATCTAGTTATCAGCCTTCAGTTTTTTTTCCTCCAAAGTTGTAGTGGAAATTCATCCTTAATAGATGCTTTCACTGTAATGGCCTTTTCCTTTTCTTTTTCTGCTATTTTATCATGATTATTTATAGCTGAAAGATAGACTTACTTTGCCTCATTTCCTGCAAGTAATGCGATCACCGCTATGATCTCCTTTCTTCGGTTTTCACTTGACTCCATGCCCAATCGACTGTTTCCCTGGTCCAACCCCCAACCTTATTAAAAATATTTTCTGATAAGAAATCTGGCCTTCTTACTGTGATTATTGAATATTCCTGAGTAAAGAGCCCTTGGCTGTTGAGAGAACTATCTCTGAGTGTATTAGGTCAGAAGTACACTCAAAATCAATTTTCAGGGTTTGGCTTGCTGCAACCCAAGTCAAGTTCTGAACAATAAATAAATTTTTCCTTTTTTAAAAATGTGCTAAGGCTTGGCTCTATTACAGCCTAGAGTCAACTCTTGCAACAACACCTGGCATCACCATCGAGGCTCTGTATAAAAATCGTCATCCACACATCTTCATTCTCAATGGCCTAAATCTCTGTGAATCTATAAAAGGATGAAAGGTGCTCTTATGCAGTCACGTCTCCCTCCCCTGTGAACTGGGGCATATACTTAAGGTATTCTGTGGCCGGGAGAGCGTTCATAGGTTGAGGTAAGACCAGAGGGGCGTATCTAGCAGACAATATCTCCGCCATCATATTCCTAGGAGGATTAGCACCCGCCATTTGTATGTGAACTTGAGGAGAAACATGAGGAGATGGAGTATGGAAAACTGAGACAAGAACTGAATTTCTGGGAGAAGAAGGAAACAACTGAGTGTTTGGGAAAAAAGTTACAGGGCTTGAGGGAACAAAGGTTTCCCTTTCTATAAAATTAGAAACTCTAACAGGAGGAGGAGTGATAAAACCTGGAGTGGGAAAATCTTCCGAGGTCTGGGGTCTATACCAAGGTCCAATGTCAGGGGAAATAGGAGTATCAAATATTTCTCCTTCCAATCCGAAACCAGAAGGGAAAAACTCAACAGGAACACTCCCAAAATTTAAACTTCTAGAAGCTCTGACAGACGGTGTAATAGGAAAATGAGAAACAACTACTGCAGTTGCTATAGGAGAATAGTGAAAATCATCAGAAATATTTGGTTGAGAAGCATAGGTACCTTCCTGAAAGGTCTGTCGTCTTATGATAATTTTCTCTGGGTCAGATTCATGT
>ML778284.1:817343-884297 GCA_009831015.1 Picea engelmannii
CCTGTAGTGTCATTATTACTCTGGGGGGTCATCTCTATAGGATACCAGAGGTAGTTCCAACTACTGCCCCACCTAAACAGTGCTGCAAGGTAGTATCTCATACTACAAAATTCATCTTCTCCACAATCTGTTCAAAAGGGGAAAAAAAGGATACTGCAACCACTACAGCCTTGGCCCAAGCACCTTCTATCCACCAGAAGCAGGTCGACAAGGTTGCAGCAAGGCACAAAGATTCCTTCTACACACATTCATCTCATGTAGCCAGACTGGTTAAAAAGGTCCAATCTTTCCAGCCACAAGTTCGTGACAACCTTCAACAAGCTAAGCAACATCACTTCTCCAGCAAGGCAAGCAGATCACCAAGATTCAGATTCAGCAATCGCTTTCCCCTCTCCCTCAGGAACTCAACGCAATGGAGACCATTGCTTCCTAAGGAGGGAGGATTGATCCAGGAGGATATCGGTGGCCACCCACCTTCTCCAACTGGCCCAAAATATGTTTCTGGCAATTTTGGTAATTTACTATTTTTAGCAGTTTTTAACTTCCGGGGCCATTTTGAGGCCCTAAATGATGTTTTTTGAGAAAACGGGGAGCAACATGGATTATTGATTGATGTTGCTCACCCAAAAKTTGTAGTTCTCGGATAGATCTTTCCAACGAGCTATCATACGCCTAAAACGGAGATCGTATGCAAAAGTTATGACCCCGGGAAGTTGATGCACCAACTTACCCAAACGGGGCCCACATGACTTTTGGCGCTTCATCTCCTAGGGTTAGGTTTTTGGATGTCTAGGGTTTTTGGCATTCCTACTTATTGTAAAAAGGCCTTCAGAGCCTCATTGTAGTCATCTTCTCACGGATGCGAGTAGCCGTCACATCTCTTCTCAGAGATAAGCTACCACCATTCTAGCGAGTCTTTCACTATGTACTTTTACAGTCTCTGTACATTTATTTCATTAATAGAAATCGTGTATTACTGTATATCTGTGGCTCTTGTTATATTTCCGCTATATCTCTGTTATATTGTTGTCTCTCTTGCAATATCTTTGAATATTTCTGTGTTATATCTCCGCTCTCATTTTGTGCCGAAAATAATCCGGATCAAAGAACTTCTCGAATTTAAATCTCAAAGAAACTGAAAGGAACTGTAACAACACTATAATCAAAATTTCATCATAATGCAGTTACAATAATTCAAGTTAATCAGTCAAACATGAACTCTTTCAGCATTAGAGGGAAATAAGAGGGAGTAAGAAAGTTGATTGTCATTAAACAAGAAGTCTCAAATTCATATACATAACTAGAAGGCAGAGGCTTTACTAACACTTTACAATACGTGAGCTTTGCTCTACCATCAACCCCTTACAAAAATGGAAAAAAATGCCTACATACACTTGGAACTGGCTCCCTACAGAAGTGGGCTCTGGTCATTGTATTCAAGGCTTGACGTTTCAGTTTTCTTCTGTCAGACGAAATCTTGGATCGGTATGGCTCTGGCAGGGAAATTCATCCGCAAAGGTACCACAGGCTGACCACTCCAGAACCCCACGCCTTCCATTTATGTGGTGAAATGAGGTTTTAACCACCTTCTTTATTCTCATTAACTGCCTTTATAGATATCAAGACGAGGCCCGATGCCCATGAACGTTCCGGGCGATTTCACAATCCCCCTCGGTCAATCCTTGCACTTCGAGGATACGCAGTTGTTCTCCTGTGACCGATTTGGGCGCTCCATCCTTTCACGTATCTCTTCCTATTTCCCCATGCAACCATAGGCCATGACCTCATGCTTAACCAAATGGAAATTCAGTACTTCTCATATCGGGATTTCTCACTCCCATTGACTCCCAACACCGTGATGCTCGAAATCGCGAAATGGTCTATTCAGATCGACGGTCGAATCTGTCTTACATTCGACGGCTGAGGTTTCTAGTGATGAGCACTTTCCACTTGGCACCACCCTCCACCTGACCATGGGCTATGACCTTGGGCTAAATCCTTGGGTGCTTCGCAGTTTCTCCTATCGAGAATATGCGTCTTGTTCTGTGCTAAAACCTCTGATATGCGAAATCACAATTTCACATTATCTATTGCCACGTGCCCCTCTGCTTTGGATGACCCAGATCAAATCTTGATTGTGGGACCTCCTACCATCGACACTCCTGGTAAGACCTTTCTTTGGCCTGGATCCTGCGCCATGTGTCCTCCCGAAATGAACGACTCCAATCATTTCGCGACTTCGGGCCTCTCCTTGACGCTAAACTTGGTGTAACTGTATGATCCCGATTACCCGATGGTCATCGATCCGCTCTCTGCCAGATGGATATCTGTCACCGAAAGTTGATCTTGCTTGCTCACTTCATTTGATTTTATATCAGACTACTTCAAGCGTTGCGCTTGGTGCTCACGACTGCGGCCTTTGTTGATCACTTGAATGACTAGCTCATGGCTTGGGAAAACAAAAGGATCAGTAGTGGAGGCAAAGAGACAGAGAGAGATCGATTTAGGGAAAATAGAAAGGCTTGGGGACGATACTTCTCAGGTAAGCTGACAGGGAAAAACAGGTCGATCAGACGAATGGAGGAAAACTGAAGAAAAATTATGAGCCGAGAGGAAAAATTTATGATTGGATCTGTAAAAGGAGGAGAGATAGGCAAAAATACATACTTAGGTAGAAACCACAAACCCTTAAGGTCTTGAAAATTTTATGTGATAACACCTAGAACATAACGACATGCTTTATTCATTGTTTCTTTGACCCTATCCTGTTCTGCAAGCAACTTCTCCTTTTCTCTCTGTAGCTGGGCTTTTTCCTGCTGGATCATCGCCTGAAACTCTTCTTTCTCATTTTCATAGGAGGTTACACAGTACCGCGCTACTCATAATTGCTCTAAGACTTCCTATTTCTCTTGTTGCAGGGCTTTTGTAGCCTTCTCCTTCTCTTCTTGGGATTTCTGAAGTCGAGCCTCTGTCGCATCTGCAAGTCTTCTCAATTGGGTTGGTTCATCCCCCAATTATGCAATCTATGATGCAATAGGTACTCTGCGGACCGAACGAATGGCTAGTTTTACTTCATTCAATTCCTTTTTTATCCTGCCATATAGTTCGTCCTGCTTCACTCCATATCTCTACAATATGTCCTCAGAAGCATCTTCCATGGCTCTATGGACCAAACTGATGTCATCTTCCATGAGCGTGGCCTCTAACTGGGGATTACTAGCGTGCGTCTTCTTTCTTGCTGAAGGTTTCTGCGGAGAAACCTTCCTCTTCTATGGTGTTATTATTTCGTCAGGGGTATAGGGTAGGAAAACAGACATGTGGGGTCTAGCTTCTGATATCACAACTCGACACACAATCAATTCTCTTCTTGGCTCAGTTAATCATAGGTGGAAAAAAGTGGTCTCGATGCAGTGCCCGACGGGTTAAATAAGTGAGGCACCGTAACGAATTCTTCCAACAGGTAGGAATGCTTCCATTGATGCAAATATTTTTGTTATGGTGTGGTCTCAACGTCCCAAAAGAGGTCCATCCACCCATAAATGTGTTTCCTAGCCGTTATGGAGCGTCGTTCTAACGGTCAAGGCACCTCCAACGATCATGTAGCTTCTCCAGGGTGAAGTCCCATTCTAGACGGTCTTGTTTTTCCGGTGAGGTTCAAATCCTATGAACCTGTCTCCTGCGAGGATCCAGTCTATGGAGTCTTCCATCTGTTATCTGTAGCTTCCTATAGATTTTCTAACTTGTCTTTCTTTTTACCGAGCTTCCTTCCCTTCTTTCCTATGATCTGAGTCTCTCTAACTTTTTCTGGATTCCTCTTTCCATTCTTATTCTTATCTTCTCCTAGCGTAGTGACTTCACACTGTTGATGTTCTCTCAAAGGGTTTGAAGTTAAAATCCCTTCTCTTATTAATTCTAGGGTGGGTATTCTTCTTTCTTGCATGGATAGGTCCTTCAAACCTTCTTGCATTCTTTCAACCTCGACAACTAATTCTCTTGACCTCTGTTGCTTCTAATTATCTTCTCGTTCTTCTATTAGTCGATCTATTTTTCTAGCTATGAAATCCCTTAGTTCTTGCTTTTTCTTTTATGTAGCTTCTTTTTCTACTTTCCTTCTGATATGATCTTTCTCAATCCAAGTCTTACCTAGTAAAAGTGGGAAATGGGCGTTGTTCTCAACAAACTTAATGACTTCAAATTCTTCTTCAGTCGATGTTCCATGAATAATAATAGGTACATTAGTAACTCTTCCGCATAGAGTTATCATATTTCCCTTAAACAAGCCTATCCTTTCCAATGAAGGTACCACATTAGGCTTTCCCAAAGTTTCCCAAGTGTCTTTTGTCATAATATTCACTTGTGTTTCTTCATCCAAGACACAATCTATGTCAAAGTCTCTTATTCTTTCACTTATGCGTTGTTTTACTTTCAAGATCTCTGGTAAAATGACATCTTTGTGATCATTCATGGTTTCTTTCAACTATGATAACATAGTCTGAGATTTATCTGATTCTTTCTCTTTATGATTCTCTAACATGCTCTTAGTCTTTTGACTTTCTTCATAGTTTTCTTGTCTCATGTTCATTCTTTCAACTTTAGCAATTATCCTTGGACAATCCTCAACCTCATGACCAACAATTGTACAACAAAGACAAATAAGACTTGTACCAGGGCATTCCTTAGCAATATGTCCCGGTCTTCTGTAGTTATAACATAGTGGCAATCCTCTCTTTCTCTTGTATGTTCTCCAACCTCTCTTGTACTGCGCACTAGGATCACAGTGTTGGACTTGCAATTTACAAAAATTCTTTCTAGGTTCCTGCATCCACTTATTAGTCCAAAAAATCTTTATATGCATAGGAATAACGTATCTTTATTCATTTCTATTAGCTTTACTTAGATCAACTCTTTCTTCCAACTGCGCCCTAGATTTCAAACTAGGAAAAAATCTATTAAACATACCTAAATTCATGCTTTCGAAATAAAAATTTTCACTTATCTTACTCTTATCAAAGCACAAAGCTTTACCTCTTTTAAGATCTTACCTCTTTTCTTCAGATTGAATTTATTTCTTAGCACAGAGCTTCATAAGTCAAGTAAAGTACTACGCACTTCAGTAGCAGATCTACGCACAGAGCTTCTCTTTTATTTACTTCAGTTCCCAGCAATCACAGTTTCAGGTCCTGGCAACAGAACCATTTGTTGGCATAGGGGCAGACCCAAGGTTCAACACTTCAACAATGCACCAACAAAACCTTAACTATCGACCCTTTCAGCAACACCTGCGAAGCAGGAGAAGTCTCACCGGAGGTAGAAACAGGGGGGGTTATAGGACTCAGGTGTTTGTAACCAAGATGGAACACAGATGTGTGATAATAACACTTCGCATAGTACTCTATTAACACTTAGAAGATGATAAGAATTAGTTCATTAGCTTCATTAACATCACATAACAAACCCTAATATGGATCGGTGCAGTAACAACAAAGATTAAGCATTTCTACCACTTAGCACATAACATTGATTTAGATATAACATTCATTCGTCCTTAACACAAGTAAAGCAGTAAGAAACAACAGATATATCTATCATACATAACATTCAAGGCACTGGGTAGATTCATAACATAACCAACAAAACACAAAGCAAACCAAAGACACAAGATATACGTGGTTCACTCCAGTGTGGGGCTACATCCACCAACTGCTTCATCTTCTTTATTATTCTTCAATCTCTTACATTCAGTTGCTCCTGTGCACTAAGCCACAGAGCCAAGCTTCACACTAGACATAAGATCTGCGCATTGAGCACTAGATTCTCCTTACCAAAATTAGGTCAAGGCACAGAGCCAACTTCTCTATCAAGCACAAAGCCTTACATACAGATTATGTTGCAAAAAGAAACTCAGAACTACTTGCACTTAGCCACCACAACTTCGCTTCACTTATCTTAGCTACTTCTACCATACATTCTTACTTATTTATAAGGCCTAATCATGGGTAAACCCATGGGCCGACATCCCATAACCCATTACAAAAACCCTAAAGAACCCCTTGTTGGGTCCGCATAGCCCGCAAAATAAGTGAGATCCGTGATCTCAGCTTCGCCTGGGTGCTCCATATTTGACCAGCCTGTCAAATTCCAAAAATGATCCAAAACTAACCAAGGTTTCCTCAAAACTTGGTCGAGGGCCAACACCTACCTTGTCGATCTGGAGGAAAATTGGCTTCTCTATCATCGTTGTGTGGCATGCCTACTATGGAACAACAACCTACAATAGAAGCGCAACACAGTTGCGCAACCACTGCTTATCTTGTAATTTTCTCAGTTTTCTTGACTTGGATTGATTGATGGTGATGTTTGATGGTAAAAACAAACTCAAAATCATGGCAAGGTACCCAATAACCCTTTCTTTCCTTCAGAAAACATGTTAACTTCTCACACCTTAAATACTTGACATGTGTAAACTTCCATTAAGAGCTCCCTTCACTTCCTGAGTGATAAATTCTTCAAGTTGATGCAGTAAATGCTTATCTCATTATCCCATTGAGATCTCCCATTCCAAACTTTGACAAAAACCTCATGCAGTTGCTCCAAATTTAAATTGATATAGTTGCGCATCATGCCTACTACGCAACGATACACTGCACAACTGTAAATTTGTCATTCACATATAAAAACTGAAATTTCCAATGCATAGTAGGAAAACAAAAATGATCATGTTTAATGATCCATCAAAGACACTAGTATGCATACAAATTCCATCCAAACACTTAGGGAATTTTGATAATTATAATTAGGAGTTTCTGTTGCGCATGGTCAAAAAAGGAAAAATTGATTAATCCATCTCCAAGGCATTAAATTTTTGTTGCTTCAGCAACCAAATCAAGCTTTCCTTTCCCCTTCTTATATGTCTCCAACTGCTGAAAGCTTTGTTTGAGGGATCTGTTCTCCTTTATCAAAGTCAGATTCTTCTTATATAAGTTCTTAATTTGTTTATGTAGAGGCAAATTCCTTTTCACCATGAATATGCATTGTCTATTGCAGGCTCACAATCATCAAGGAGTTCTTTACATTTCATATTTTCCCTTCTATTCTCCTCCCTTTGTTGGATGATCATATCTTGTGCTTCTCTCAATTGTTTCCTTAACCTATTGAAAGTATGTTGTCCCTCATAATCCTTCCTTTTTATTGGCTGGATTTTTGTTGGAGGTTCCTCCTGGGTTTTCAACTTCCTAGTTGAGGATCTAGTCAAAGGAACAATAAATTTGGCTATTTATTTCACTTGTGAGCTTTTCTCCACTGCCTTCCCTTTACACTTTGTTTTAGATCTTGTTGGAATTGCAGGGATTGATGTTTCACCTATTACTGAAATGTCTTTCTTGGAGGCATGTTCCAAAGCTTGTTTTTTCATTTCCTTGTTTTCATGTTGCAATTGTGCTATGACAAAATGGGTTTTCCTTAACTATTCTTGCAACTAAATAATTAGGTTGTATTTGTCACTAAGACATTTTGTTTATGTGAAGGAATTTGTATCTTCCTCAGGTGCTTGTGATGTGTGCATGACAAACATTCTTTTAATTGTTGACCTAATAACTAGTTTGCTAGGGGTTGTGACCTCTTCTGGGGAAAATTAGAGCTTTTCCCCCTTCTTTTTAGCTTGTCAATTTACTGTAGGTTCCTCAGTTTCCTTTGCCCTTTTATTTACAAAAATTTCATGGACATATGTGATGGTATTTTCTACTGATGAAGGTGTATCTCTCATACTTTGAGGGATGTTTAAAGAATCAACTACTATCTGTGATGATGCTACAAAGGCTTCCCAATTCTGATTTCTCTTTCTAATCTCTTCTAATACTAGCAACTTTATCAAAGAAAAATGGAAGAGGCTAGGTTCTCCTTGATCTCTCCTTACTTATACTCTGTCATCCATCTTCCTTGGTCTTCTAAACAGGTAATAGGGCATATTCAAGGGTTTCCTACCAGTGAAATGCATTAAGAGTCTGATATGGTATTGGTAGACCCTAGTGAATCTCCCTTCACATGTAAAGAACCTTTGAATTACCCTCAACAAATTGTTATGATTGTCTAGTAGAATCTTTCTGGGTATGGTGGCTCCAAAATCATTGTTTCTAAATTCAGGTTTCAAAAATTCATGATAGCAAGATAGATCCAATTGCATACCTTTGAACCATTGTTCTCCATGAGCATAGATCTATGTTGCAACAACGATGGTATCTTCAGAAACCTGAAACTGGAGGTTGCCCACCTTAGCCCCAATGCCATTAAAATTTAATGCAAACTCCTTTTCCACTTGCATGTTGTACCCCTGAATCTTTTCACAAAACCTTATACAACCCACTTGTTCAAAAGAGACTCTGATTGTTGGATCTGCATTCACTAGCTTTAAACCCTTAGGCTCAAATCTGACGACATCACCACCCTTTGTGTTCCTTCTTCTGCCCTCTGGAGTTTCCATGATGTTGATATGTATCTGTTCCTTGTGAAAATGAAAAAATAGGACTGTGCTCAGTATAAAACACAACGTTTGCAGATGCACAACGAATTAGAAGAATTCAATTCGATGTAGCAAGGGCCATGGATTTAAAGAGAAGGTTGAAGTTTTTGGTTCATAAGAAAGGTTTTCATTTCAAAATTCAACTAGATATCTAAAACAACAGCTAGAGAGTGTGAAAACAAGGTCATTTGAAGATGCACAACACTGTGACCAACATGCGTCCCTTGCAGCCCGTGCGCAACAAGCTTGGATGGGAGATTTACAAATTTGCAGAGAAAGAAAATGGCATATGGGGATTTATTCACCTGGAGGATGAACAATTTGAATGATAAATCCAAAATAAACCATCAATTGTACCTATCATACCTCATCGTGCCTTAATACTCAATTTGTGCAGCATTAGGACGTTGCGCAAAAACTTGTGCAACACCATGATTTACTTGATGATGCCACATGCCTCCAACATATTTGAGTTTATGAAATTCTTAGTACCATGACAAGACTAACTTTAACTAAATTGAAATGACCTCATGATATTTTATTATGACTCTTTAATGATATGACAACCCATACCTTTGGCATTGAGACCATATGTTTCATGACTCACACTTTATTTTTTGACCTTACCCAAACAAAATTATCAATAACTAACCCATTGACTCATAACCTAAGAGAAGTCATGCCATGGTATTTATGAGGACAAGGGATGAATTTACCCTATCATACATTTTTAATTTACATCCTAACAACCTATTTTATAGGACACTAACACTAAAGCCCCCTATGGGTTGGAAGGGCTAGCTTCTAGCCTCAAGTTGGTTTGTGGTTACCTTTGTGATTTTATTTCCTCATCCAAAATCAATTTATAGAGTGAAAACACCAACAATGCCTCATGATCTACATGTGTGCTTGAAGAAGATAAGTACACATCCTCTCCTTCTTCCTTCGAGGTCTTTTCTTCTATAGAGGGAGCACCTTCATATCCCTTCACTTTCTCAACTCTTTTGGATCTACATTGCTTCTTGAAGTGCCCTTCTTTCCCAAATCTCAAAAATATATTTACAAACTTTCCAGGAGACTGAGATCTCCCACTTGAGCACCTAGATCTATTTCTTTTCTGGGAGCATCCTCTTGAAAATAAAGCATTTTTGCTCTATCCTTCCATGTTCTTCTGTCTCATATCCTCCGAAAAAAAGGATGAGACCACATCATCAAAACTCAAGGTAGTTGTATTACTACCTATGAACACAACTAGAATATCCCACGAGTCTGGTAAAGAGAACAATAAACTGATACACTTATCTTCATCTGAAGTTTTAATCTCAAAAGATAACAACTAACTTACCATAGTGTTGAAGGTGTTCAAATGCTCTGTCACCGAGTCTCCATATCCCATCCTTAGGTTATAAAACTTTTTCTGCAAGAACAATTTATTTACTAGGGACTTAGACTGATACAAGTTCCCCAATTTATCCCACAACTCCTTGGTTATAGCTTCCCCTGACACATTTAGTAATATTGAATCTGAGAGACACAATCGGATTGTGCTCTTCGCCTTCTGATCCAAATTTTTCCAATCATCTTATGACATTCCTGTAGGTGTAGTACTTGGATACACCATGACCTAGTGATCTCTGTCTACCCACATATCTTCCATCTTGAGCTTCCGCAGCTCAAAACGTTTCCCATTAAGTTTCTCGATCTCTATTTTTTAATTGCTCACCATTTCTCTTCACCTGAAGAATCAATACCGCAGACCTCCCACTATAACAAGGATTATCACAGTCCCAATCCAAACCCCTGACCACAAAGGCGTCCCCCCGAAGCCAATAATTGCTCTGATACCAAATGTAGATTTTAACCTTGTACAATATTTTACTGCAAACATATTTTCAATAAAAGAACAAGAAATATACAATGGAAAATACACAATGGTCAACTAAAGATAGACCCTAAAAAAGTAGACATGAATGTGAAACAACGCAAGCCAACTATTGTCATATAAGTCAGGAGCTTCTTAGGAGTAGTACAATACTGGAGGAAATTCATTGCTAATTTATCTTACATAGCAACTCCTTTGAATGCATTAACAAGTGTTAAATAAGTCTTTCAATGGGGATGCAAGCAACAAAAAGCCTTCAAGACATTAAAGGAAAAGATAAGCATCACACCAGTTTTGGCTCTGTCAGATCTACAACAACCATTTGAGATTCAAACCAATGCAAGAATATATGCCATGGGAGCAGTGTTGATGCAATGAGGTTAACCTATATGTTATCATTTTCAGATGTTTACTCAGGCTATGATTAACTATCCAACATTTGATAAGGAATTGCATGCATTGGTACAAAGTGTGAAGAAAAGGAAGCATTACTTAATGGGGAAGGAGACAATAATTCATACAGATCATCGACCATTACAGTATTTGTAATCATAGACCAAGCTACAACAGTCATGAGATTTTAGGTGGATGGGTTTGTTACAACAATTTCATCTGGTAATCAAGTAGAATAAAGGTATTTATAATAAGGTTACATATATGTTGTCAAGATCAGTGATTAATGCATCAACGATACTAAGGTATAATCCTTTAGTTCATGAAATATGTTTTGAACATTATGTTAAGGATGAATGTTTTAAAGATATATATGATGCATTAACTCGTGGCAGTCAACAATCAGATTATTATATGCATGGAAATTTGTTAATATGTCTTGGAAAGCTTTGTATACCCGGGGATGAAAGAGTAAATGTAATTAAAGAAGCTCATACATCTCTCATTTCTGGTCATTTTAGGGTTGGTAAGACAATAGCACAGTGGTAGATATATTGTTATTGGCCTCGAATGAATGAAATAGTTTCCAAGTATATCAAAGGGTGTGTTATGTGTGCCACACGCAAGCTTAGCAATAGAAAGTTGGGGTTATATACACCACTTCCAATACCTTCTCAGCCATGGGAAAGTCTCTCCATGGATTTTGTAGAGGTTTGGTTGATGTCCAGGACATGTCATGATTATCTATATGTCATCGTGGATAGATTTAGTAAGATGTGTATTCTAATGCCATGCAAGAAACAGGTCACAGCTGAACAAACAACACATATGTTCTTTGCTAATGTATGGATTCATTTTGGACTTTATACATCTATTATATCAAATCAATACTCTCACCTTTTGGTAAAGTTCTGGTCTCATTTATGGGAGCTAATGGACACTAAGTTAAATAAGAGCACAACTTTTCATCTACAGACAGATGGACAAACAGAGGTGGTAAACAAAATAGTGGTACATATACTCTGAGGATACTATAGAAAGCATCCTAAGTTATGGGATGAACAATTACCTTATGTACATCATGCCTATAATCTTGCCATGAGTTCTTATACATAGAAAAATCCTTTTGAAATATGTTTGGGCTACTTTCCTAAATCACCTATGGAATTTGTTTTTGGAGAAGAAAGTAAAGAGGATGGGCATGATGATACAGATAAAGCTAAAAGGTTCATTCAAATAATTCAACGAGTACATCAAGTAGTACAAGAACAATTGAAGAAAATCCAAGACAAGTACAAGGCGAGGCATGAAAAAAATTGGGTTGATCATCAATTTGAGGTCTGTGATCAAGTATGGTTACAAATAAAAAAGGATAGAATGAAAGGGGAAGGTAAAACGCTAAGGCTAATCTGATATGGTCCATTCAAGATCTTGGAGAAGACTGGTACTAATGCCTTTCATTTAGATCTACCATCCTACATGAAAATGTATTCAGTGGTAAATTTTGAGAATTTTAAGCTTTATAAGCCTCCTATGATTATGGATGAATATGAAAGTAGTCAAGTTCCAATAGTTGATGATTTTTATACATAGTATTTGGATGAGCTACATGAATATGTTATTCTTGAAAGAAGAATCAGGACTTCACGGCGAGGTGATGTGGAATATCTTTGAGTTGGTCTTAAAGGGGTAAAACCAAGTAAAGTAAAATAGATGGAGATTAGAAGGGTGAGGGAACTCTACCCTCACTAAGTTTCTCAGTAATCAAAAAGTTTTGGTGGTACAAAAGGATTCCAATGGGGAGGAATCATCCAGGAGGATTCAAGAATGCTCAAAGATGTCCAAGAGGATATAGAACATCCACATATGTCCAAAAAGGTTTAGAAATGATAAAAATTAAATGATTCCAAATGTTCTCGAAAACACCATCAATGCATAGAGCTCGACAATATCTTTCCAACAGTGCAAAAAACACCTCAAACGAAGTTCATATGCAAGAGATATGGCTGGTCAAAGTTCAACTCAACTAGGTCAAAAGTCAAAGTCAAAGGGGTCAAGGTGACATGTGTCACCACTACAAGGGTAATATGTTACACAATTGTATGATGATGATGTGGCCACACCCCAAGTTTCCATGTGGCATGATCATATGGTGACTGGGTAGTTTCTTTGGCATTTAGATGGACTAGTCATTTGTTGACACGTGGCAAGGATAAGCCAATGAGAGGATGCCATGTGGCAATTGTTACACATTATTTTAGTCACTCTGGTGATGTCCCTACAATGATGTATTCAGGCTCCCACAAGGACTTTTTGCCTGAGAAAAGTGACTGTTGTCTTCTTCCAAAAAACACATTTTTAAGATGAGTTAGCAGGTTGCCTATGTTATAGGGTGCGAAAATCCTTGATTTTCGCAGGCAACCCATACTTTGGGTGCGAAATGTTCCCAGTTTGCTCTATAGGTAGGGCGCGAACCTATTTTTAAGCTTGGAAAAGAGAAGAGGTCACAAAGGTTCTAGAAGGGAATCTTCTAGAAAATGAGTTGGCATTCGCATGGTTGGCATCCTACTGACTTCTCAGATTTGGTGGGATCATCCTCATCCATTTAACCATCTCTCATTCTCTTATATATTTAAAGGTTTCTCATGGAAAAGGTTAAGAAAGATTGAATGAAGAATTGGTGAAAGAATTGTGTGAAGAACTCTGCTTGGATAGAAGCTTGAAGACTCTATTTAGTCTATCAAGTTGTATTCGATCTTCTTCTTTCAAACGTAGAGCAAGTGTGTGTGTTGGAACCAAGGGTCACTGAAAGGAAGCTTGCGACATCAAGGCGATCCAGTTGTATCTTCTACTTTCATTTAATATAACACAACGACATGTCCCTTTCCCATAAAATCACTCTTATTTTATTGCATAACTCCTTGATCATATGCATAGGTTGACATTGAATTTAATTTGATATCTTCACTTTGGTTGCTTTGTGTTGTCTTGGACCTGATTTCACAAGAGCATTGGAGCGAAGCAGGAACAACAGAGACCTAAGGAAGCGATATAAAGGTATGTCACTCATTCCTTCTGGGTAGTAGATTCAATGACTGTAACTTAGAGAAAGCGTCATGTTTTGTCTTGTTTTGTTCTAGATCCAGATGGATCTAGGGAGATCTGTTAGTGTTCATGCCTACCGATTTATCTAGTAAAAAAATTGGCGACTCCACTGGGGATACAACCCATTTTGGTGGTTTTTTCTTGGCCATTTTATCTTGACCTACCATTTTTCATTCCCAATCAATCTTTAAGTCTTGAGGAGATCCTGACAAACTCCCTGGATCTAGAAGTTCCCTCAAAAGTTCTGTCATTTTTCCAAAATTTGCTTGATTACAAACCTTCTCGCGCTGCACCTTTTTGTAGCCTGCGAGAATCACTGAAGTTCGCACTCTAGTGTTCAGTTCAGTGTGAACTTCTCGCAACCTGCCTGTGTCTAGCCTGTGAGAATCCTTAATTCTCGCACTGTACCCCACTGCCAGCCTGCAAACTCACTTGTAAAAAATTTGGGATTAAATATTTTGTGTCCTCAGATGCCCAGATTTGTTTGTGTGTCGGGGAAGAACTTCTCTGGCCAGTGATTGAATGTTTCTTGACTTCAAATCTCATGAATGACTAGTTTTCGGAAATCGAAAGCTCTTCTTGATCATTTTTTCTCAATTTTTACCTCTTGACCTTTTCTTAACAGGGGTATAATCTCCGATTCTGAAATCTGAGTGCTTGTTTGGTCGGGAGCCTTTCATTGGATTAAAAGTTGAGATTAATTGTCCTTTTCGATTGCTTATTACTTGGAAAATTGTTACCCATGTGCATTTTAAGAGACTGGTCTTGTTAGTTTGTTATTTTTATCTTCATTGAAAGATAGATTTGGGCGTTTGTTGTGTATTTCTTTTTCGTTGGTTGCTTACTTTTTCTTAGTTCCATCCCTATTGCTTGGTTTCTAATAAAAAATTAAAGACTTGTTCTTTTTTAAAGCACCCTTGTATTCAAAAAATATTGGCATTCAAGTATTGAAAGACAACGAATAGGGAATTTATATTATTCATGATTGTTTGATATTACATTTCAGAGAAGATCATACATCATAGTTCACATTGTTCCAGAGAACTCCTCTTTCCCTCATGTAAATAGGATTCATCAAACAAAAATTTGTATCATTCATCCCTATTTACACATTGTTGGGTCAGCGTCTCACACAACATCAGTTTCATTTCCGTCTCCTTTTTATGTAACAACCTTTACTAATATTGTGCAACTTTAAAATTCAACTAGTAACTTTTTCTAGGGCTCTTTTACACCAACATTAGCTAGGCTAGAGCTTTGGAATAGGCAATAAGACACACTCTCCAAAGCACAAAACACACAATAGTATCTTATGATAAGGAGTGTCAAATTTCGTTTGCAGCATTTTGTCCTGGGAAGCCCTTCTCACACAAGGTTCAAACTTGAGGTCGCATTGAGATTGACAGAGTTACTCACCCTACTTTGTTGACATCGGTGTAGAAATTGCATGTATTACGGGGGTCACTTGAAGGTATACCCACAATGATGAGTGGAAGCCTCTCAAGATGATTTCGGGCTAGATACCCTTCCCTTGTGTGTGGATCGAACTGTTGATTGTTCCCCCAGCCATCATTGTTGTTGGTTGTAACCTTAGTAGCCTATCTTCTTAGGGTCTTACACGAGGTGACTGTGAAGGGGTAAGTCTTCACGGTACCTAGAATCGACATTGGACAAACTCACTCGGGCTCCTTGGAGGGTCTACCCACGATTGTGTGTGGGAGCTTGCATCAGGGTGTAAGTCTGTTAAGTAGGTCGTCAACGTAACTTCTCCACCCTAGCCTAGTCCCTTCTTGTCTTGTCGTCGCAACATTGGATTTCATCACCAACTAGTGACTTCGGAATTGGAAGGTCTTGTTTGTTTGGTTTTGCTTCCTAGATTTTACTAGCGCATGATGATTGTTTACCCAAGTTGGCCATAGAATTTCTTTCGTAAGATTCTAACTCGATCACAATTGACCCTCCACGTCGTTCATATAGAATGCAAGGCATACCCCCAGAAGATCTGGAAGGTTCCCAACCCTTGCCTACCAACTCACTAGAGGGATATCCTCAACAGAGTGAAGTCCAAAACGTTGCCACTCCACAAGTGGAAAGAACTAACTCTTTAGAACGGTTCCAAATTACCAATTCTCGAGAGGAATTTCGACTTCCTACCGACTTTGAGAGACGTATTGTTTGAGTGAATTCTTCCGGAGAAATAGTTGTTCAGTCTTCTAGATTACCAACCGAACCTTTCACAGGACCTGAGGGTCAAGATCCTTTTTGGACTACTGGCATTTTTAGACGGGATCTCTTTGGCTCAGGAGCAGGCGTTGATATCACTGTCACACCTGAGCTACCCGAAACATCTAATCCAGACACAATACCTTTTACTACTGCATATTATTTTCCTAGTACAAACACTCCGCCAGCTAACCACATCTTGAATATCCCCCTACAAACGGTCCATTACACAAATGGTCCCAGATACTATGAGTCCTCGCACCGGGACTACAACGGCTAGCCAAGCTCCCATTGGCACACCACTTTCACCTAGATTCACCCCAACACTTCCGCCCGGATATCATGCATTGAATGCTTCTATTCCCACTCCTACACAAATCACGTTCGGGACTCCTGGCGTTTCCACTCCTTCTAGGAACCATATCGTTCCCGGTTTCATTCTGACACTTCCTTGACCCCCTTTCAGAGGACCTCTTCCATCCTCTATTGGAAGCACCAATCCTAGTGGCACCATCCTATCTTTCAAAACTAATTACCAGATTCCTATTGGTGGACAATTTCACCAAGGAGGCCAAACCCAATCCCCTTTTGCAGGACAAATCTCAATTGGGACGCAACCCCCGATTGGAAGGCAACCCGCACCTGCCCCACCCTATGGACAAAACATACCTCATTCCTTGGCCCAGTATTGGAATTATATTATTCAACATAATCCCACTCGACTGGGGGGCAACAACCTCAAGCTAGCTCCTTCATACCCCCTAGCACAGGCACACCATATCCAGGTATGTCTAATCCTATTTGGCGCTCAAATGCTCAACCCCATGCCCCTGTTCAAGGGTACAACCCTATGAATTACTTACCTCCACACCAACAACTGAATCTGCCTAGATCTTTGCATTATATGCAAACTACTTATGGTCCAACTGGTCTACTGACGGGACTCCCTCCCCAAAGTCACCAGTACCCACATGTGAATAGACAACTGCCCTTCTTAGCCACCCTGGACCTCTCTGATCTGTCGAGAATTTTAAATGATCTGATCCGTCACTCTCCTCAATGGCCCACCATATCGTCCAAACTACCATCTGACATCCCGAAATTCGATGGTAAACCGGGAGAGGACTTGAACAATCATGTAATGACTTTTCACCTTTGGTGCTCATCCAACTCCTTGATGGATGACTCTATTCATTTACGCCTTTTTCAGCGAACCCTCACAGGTTCCGCCGCGAAGTGGTATATAAAATTACCATGAGGCTTCTTCATCGACTTCAACACCCTCACTATGGCTTTCCTCACCCACTACCAGTTACCGATCCACTATGAAATGGGAACCGAAATTTTGAGTTCTTTCAAACAATCCAAAGCCACTCATATCTCTGATCACATTCATGAGTGGTGACGGAGACAACGTCTCATCAAACTCTAACTTCCCAATCAGTTGCTGGCAGAGTGGTTCATGAAATCATTAGTGAACGACATTGCTTGTGACATCCCCATGGGTGGAGTTGTCACAGAAGAATAGGCAATCAGTCATGCCCAATACCTCGACCTCGTTTACTCACAAATGGGTACTCTTTATGACTTACTCCCTGACACACCTCGTCCTTCTACTTCTGCTACTTCAACTACTCCTGCTGCTTCGCATGCAGCTGGCATTGTGATTGGCACTTTCCATGCCCAACCCCATTTCGTCCAAACCTCTAGCAACAACCCCAAATCCATTTCTTCTAATGTTCAAAATGCTACGTCTCCTACCCCTCCCACCGACAAGACTTCTGAGGTGAACTATGTTCAATCTACCCCCGCCGAAAAAAATAAATCCAAAAAAGGAAAGGGTAAGAACAAGGAGGATAAAAATAATCAACAATCTGAGAAAACCAAAACACCACCTATTGACGATAAGGATAAGCGCAAACCCCGATACCTTTGTCTTATCTGTGGTGATGACCACAACACTAAGGATTGTCCACGATGAGCCGAGGTTACTAAGTTCCTTCAAGGGACCCCGAAACCCCCCACTCTAACCGTGTTCTCACAACCCTTCTCTTCTCAACAATAGGCCCAATTGGTCATTCATGACCAACCTTCCCCCTCCAATACATCCTATGTATTAATGTGTACAGGTGATTCAAAGAAGAATGACATCACACCTACCACTCGAGCCAAAGATTATTCTTCCTCCAAAGATAAGATTGATGCAATACCTCTTTTGTTGGTCTAACCATCTCCCATGACTCCACCTACCAACGATCCTCTTCATCTCGAACGATCGAGCCTAGATACAGTTCTTCGCCCTCCCCCAAAGGGTGTTGTTCAAAAATCTGCTTTCAATCCTCATGCACGTGCTGCCCAAAACTACAGTATTGTCGAAGATCTGGCCCAAGCACCATCCGCGATGTCAGCCCTCGAAGTCCTTCAGAGTTATCCTATACAACGGAAGGCACTGTTGAAAGATATTGGTGGAATCAACCCTATTGATACAAGTTTAATAATTTTTGACTTGGAAGATCACATTCCAAGGTTACCCCCTCAACTCGCATTCCAAATACAAGTTATTTTCTCCGACAAGAACATTTGTAGAATAGTTATTGATGAGGGTGCCTCAACGTGTGTCATGTTTATTACCTATTGAAAAGACATCGACTCTCCTCCTTTAACTGAATCCCACAACACGCTCAAAGCCTTCAATGGCTCTGGTTTTAAGCCTTACGGTGTCCTCCCTTCATTGCCTATTACGTTAGAAGGCAAAATGGTCAACATTGAAGTGGAGGTCTTTGACGCTCCTCTCGATTACACCCTTCTACTTGGCTGTAGCTGGATCAATTCCATGCATGCAGTTGTGTCCACTCTTTTCCGTGTCGTATGGTTCCCACATCAAGGAAAAGTAGTTACCGTAGACCAATTGGCCTTCTTTCACTCTGATGCACGTACCGACAACGTACCTTTCATTGCAAAAACCCCCCCTGGATATGAGCACGTCGGTGTTGGTCTTCTTAAAGATTCCTCTTTGATGGGTACTTTCCCCATCCCACCACCCGATGTTCCACATCCGTTTGTCAGCTCGATCAACATGATCTCCACCTCTGTTCATGGAACCCCTGTGTCTTACGACCCGTGGATGGTACCCAACCCCGACGATCATCTTCATTATGGTGGTGAAATGCCTTTGAGTCCGATCGAATCCACTAATCAAGCCATTTAATCGGCAACCCCTTCTACCCCCTCTCTTGGTGATTTATCTCTGAATCCATTCCGCGTCATTTTTCCCACGAATGAGATGATTATGTCTGTTATGTCCATGGAAGACACCCCTTGGGACGATGGACATCATCGTTCCATCCTCTTCCTGGAACAACACACCATCGAGGGTTACCAACGAATCTCGACCTCGTTGACCATTGTCATCATTTCTACCGTTCTCAAGTCTACACATGATATGTTCTACGAAGGGAACTTAAGTAATATCTCACCCACCCTCCCCCTCGACATATCCATAAAACCTGGAATTGTCGAAAATGTGCATATCAGAGCTTCATGTTCCCATGAAGAAGTTGTCGCCTACAAGTCTCTTTTCCAATAATTTTGTGATGTCTTCGCATGGAGATATGAATAAATGTCGGGTATTGACCCCGACATTGTGGTACATGAAATTAAGACATACCCGGGTGCTAAACCCATCCGGCAACGACTTCGTCCAGTCCACCCACGTAAAGCAGCCGCTATCAAGCTTGAAGTTGAGAAACTTCTTAAGGCTGGCTTTATTTACCAGGTGACTCTAACTGACTGGGTTTCCAATCTTGTTCCGATTAACAAGAAACAAGGCACGATCCATGTGTGCGCTAATTATAGAGACATTAACAAAGCTTGTCCTAAAGACAACTTTCCTACCCCCTTCGTTGACCAGATCGTCGACAATTGTGCCGGAAGTGAAATCTTCTCTCTGATGGATGGTTTCTCGATTAAATCAATATCATACCCGCGGACCAACACAAGATCTCTTTTATTTGTCCTTGGGGCACTTTCGCCTACCAGAAACTTCCATTCGATTTAAAGAATGCCAGCGTAACTTTTCAATGTGCTATGTCTTATGTCTTCGATGATATAAAGCACACTGTGCAGCCATATCTCGATGACTTACCCGCTCATTCCATACATCGTGTAGATCATCCAACACACCTTCGCGCCATTTTCCTTCGATGTCGGTTTTACCATATACGCTTGAATCCACACAAATGTGTTTTTTGCATAGAATCCAGTCGAATTTTGGGCTTTATTGTTTCACGTCAAGCGATCAGGTTAGATCCTTTGAAGGTCAAGGCGATTCTCAATCTTCC
Source organism: Picea engelmannii (assembly GCA_009831015.1). Taxonomy (NCBI): domain Eukaryota; kingdom Viridiplantae; phylum Streptophyta; class Pinopsida; order Pinales; family Pinaceae; genus Picea; species Picea engelmannii. Next base: position 837,802 of record ML778284.1, read on the forward strand.
TCCTCCTTCCTCACTTTGCCAACTACAAATTTTGCAAGGGAAGGCAACCTTTGTCCGTTGTTTCATCCCAAACTATGTTGAGCTAACTCTTGGATTTACACAACTGGTTAAGAAAGGTTCTGAGTTCGTATGGGATACCACTACCGACAAAGCTTTCAAAGCTTTGAAACTATCTTTAACACGTACCCCATTATTCTTCCCACCTGATTACATCGGGATTATTTCCTTTACCTCACAGCCTCGGACTATACCATCGCTATGGTTCTCGTCTAGGAGGATGATTCTCATGATTCTCATGTCATTTATTACTTGATTCGGAGTCTCACGACTACCGAAACCAAGTACTTACATGTTGAAAAACTGGCCTTGGCAACTATCTAAGATGTTCAACGTTTCCGGCACTATATCCTTTTACGCAAGACTACGGTGATTTCTAACTGCAACCCTATGCAACACATTCTTACACGTCAATTGCTAGGGGGAAAATACTCCAAATGGATCGTAATACTCCAGGAGTTTGACTTAGAATTCGAACATGCTAAGTCCAAGAAATCATTGGTGTTTGTTGAGTTGATATGCGACCTTCCTTGCTCTGCGACAGAAAATGTAGCAGAACATTCATTACCCGATGAATCCCTTTTCCTGATCAGTTTCGATGACCTTTGGTATGGAGATATCATCATATATCTCCAGACCCATAATTTCTGGCCCAATTTTTCTAGCACCGACTGTCGTCGAATACGCTACCAAGCCTGTCAATATATTATCCTCGATGATACTCTTTATCGTCATGGGATTGACTCCATTTTTCGACGCTGCCTCACATTTGACGAAGCCAAGAAAGCCCTGAATGACTGACATTCTAGAGCCTGTGGTGGTCACATGTCTGGGTATGCTATGGCCCAGAAGATCTTACGAGCGGGGTATTTTTGGCCTTCTTTATTCAACGATTGTATAATTGTTGTCCAAAAATGCCACGCTTGCCAAACCTACACCGATAAAATACGATCACACCCTGCTCCTCTACACCCTATGGTCTTCGTTGGTCCTTTTTCAAAATGGGGTATCGATTTCATGACATGTCACCCTCACTCAACCGGGGGGCATGGATACATTATTGTAGCCATAGATTATTTTATGAAATGGGCCTAGGTGATGCCAACATTCGACAACACCAGAAGGACTGCAACATTATTTATATTCAATCACATGATTGTTCGGTTTGGTGTTCCTCAAGCTATCGTTACTAATCACAATAACAACTTTAGAAACTTTATGATGTCTAAACTCACTGAAAAGTTGGTTCTTCTCCATGAAAAATCAACACCCCATTACCCTCAAGCCAACGACCAAGTTGAAGCAATAAACAAAGTCCTCATTACCATGCTTCGACGAATGATAGGGATTCACAAAACGAGTTGGCACACAATGTTGTTTTCATCATTGTGGGCTTACTAGACATCCGTTAAGTCTGCTACCGGGTTTACACCATTCTAGTTAGTCTATGGTCTAGAAGCCATCTTGCCGATTGAATGTGAAATACCCTCCCTAAAACTAGCTGTCAAACTTCTCCCAAACACTTCTACCGAAGAAGAACATCTTTTGTATCTCATGCAATTAGACGAAACCCGTCGCGATGCCACCCTAGTTATAGAAGCCCATAAGAAACGCGTCAAAGCCCAATATGACAAGCATGTCAAGCCACCCGTTTTCTCCTAAGGTGATCTGGTTCTCCTCTATGAACAAGATCAGGATATGCTAGGAGTTGGAAAATTTGAAGCTATGTGGCGAGGTTCTTATATCGTCAGACGAGTTTTGGAGAAAGGAGCTTACGAGTCGATGGACTACGACGGTATCCCTTTGAGTGAAACCAGAAATGGGTTGTACTTAAAGAAGTACTATGCTTAAGATCACCTATGCATGAGTGCTTTTATTTTATTGTATCATACTTTTTGTGTGCTACTTTAGTATGCTTTTTCATTAATTGGTCTCTTCCCTCGACCGCTTATCTTACGTTGTGCTTGGTTTCCAGATGTTAGAGTCTTCGCTACCCCACATTGGCTTCACCGATGGCGCTAGTCATAGTACTCAAAACCTTGTTTTTGTTGCATGGGCAATTTACACACTTACAAATGAACTTATCAGTCTACGAGGTGTGTGCCTTGGTCGTGTGACCAATAATATTGCAGAATATAGCGCCATCATCGAATTGTTGATTTATGCTATTTCGCTCGATATCTGCCACCTGGTTATACGACTCGATTCGCAGCTAGTAGTACTACAGTTAAGTAATGTCTATGCTATTCGAAGTCCTACTTTATTACGGGTATATTTACGAATTCGCCTCTTGGAACGTTATTTTGATTATATCGAATATTAGCACATTCCTAGATGTCTAAATACATTGACTGATGCCTTAGCTAACTATGTGTTAGACATACATTCCTGGAGGTTGATACGGCCCCACATCTATGTCATTAAAAAGAAATTTTTTGATTAGTCCTTGGATAAACATAAAAACATTTCATATAGCAAAATTTGCAAAAACATTTAAAAAGAACAAAATGTGTACTTCTCACCTAAGTCACCCCACTGAGCATCCTCATGAAGGACCAAATCTGGATCCCCTCGAAAATCTAAATCGACATATGCGTATTCGTCGATCATCAACATATGGGGCCTCAACCAATCAAAAAATGAATCATTATACTTGATTATAGGCCCTGCTACGTGTCGAGCCATGAGGTTACACCACCTCAGCATCCTCGGATCCTGTGGGGCTAGTAAACCCTAATCTACCTGTAGTCACAGCAATGGGACCCTCTTGAGGAAGAATGACACCAAAATTGATATGTACCCAAACTGTTTCAAGTCACCCCTTTTGCATTTTGTCAGTTGCCTCTTCATACTATGGAGAACTGCGTCCGACCAGTTGAAAACTCGAGGCTTTGTGCACTCTATGGCATATTGGAAATAACTCTGGAGAGACATGTGCGGAGCCGCGCTCCCAGCCATTTATGTAATAGTGAAAAAGATAGTCCGTAGGGTCAAATCTTGGACCCCCCAAATGGAAACCTTACCCTTGCTTCTCTCCGCCTCGGGAACACAATATTGGCGAACATACTCACTCATAGGAAGTCCACCACCTCTACCTCCGGTCAAAGTAGCATGGTATCCATGTCGTGACAACCCCGTCAGAAAATAGATATCCTTGATATCTAGTGTCAGCGTGTGGACTCCCATGTGAAATAACTGTTGATCCACGTCCCACATGTGGACCGAGTATTCTAACAACCTGAGTTGGGCTCTCATGCCCAGGATCCCAAAACATTTCAAGAGCCCACATTCTTGGAGGGCAGCGAATGTACTCGGGTCATTCCCGGCAATGGCATCCTCCTCCTCATGTTCTCTTTCCCTCCATTCCAACATCGTGATGGTCAACACTTGCAATAGAGCCATGAGAAGGAAGTCAACAACTTGTTTTAAAATCTTGCATAATTTTTATTGAGCAAAACCACACATTAAAATCCATTTTTTGGCCCTCACAGGTGAACCTTTTACATAGTGCGAGATTCTCGTAGGTCCCCTGAAGCCCACCTGCGAGAATCTTAGATTCTCGCGGGTCTCTCATGGCCCACCTGCGAGAATGCTTGAGCGCATGTTTCGACCCTAAAATGGACTCAAAACTCTAAAAATTGCCAATAAAAACCAAAAATAAACCATGGAAAAGTTGGAGAATCAGGAGATTACCTCGTTGGCTGAAACCGTTCGCCGAATGATCGCTTGTGCCTCTGGCAATTGAGCAAAGAAATTTGGGGGAAAATGAGGTATGTTGGACAAGTTTTTGGCAAAGTAAAACTGAAATGGTAAAAAGTCCTTTTCACCCATATTTATTCACTTTTTACTATTTCTTATTGGTTTTTTATATTATTTTTATTGCTTTGCTTATAAAACCTAATACCCTAATAGCCTTGTGAGTATGATTTTTTGCAGATATAGCAACTTCAAAGTCCGAACGAGGGGGTACGGGTGTTTTTTCTTTTTGCCGCATGTACGACTACTTTTTTAGGGTTTTTGTAGGAAAAATCTCGAGCTCAGTCTTCGTTCGTTCTCACGCTCGAAAATATATGAGAATGTAACCGAGTATACTTTTTCTTGTCTTTTCGTACTCGTCATGGTAACACAAAAACGACAAATGTAAGGGAGTATCCTTTAAGCTCTTTTCACGCTCCATAAAAATGAAAAGATTGTCGAGCGATCTTGTTCTTTTCATGCTCGTTAAAGTATTTGAAGAAAACGTTCGACGAGCAATAGTTTATGACTTTTTCGGTCTCGTCAAACTTATTTACGAAAAAAGAACTGGGAGATTTCTCTTTAAGTGTTTTTCAGACTCTCAAAACATGAAAAACACCCGAGTTTTCTATCCTTGGACTCGTTAAACGAATATCGAAAGACCCGTAATGGGACTAAACCACTCCTTCTTAGGGTTCGTTAAATATACTCCAAGGGACTCATCTGAAGGATGAGCTTACATAGACAAGCATATGTTATCCTCCTCAAGCTTGTGTAAAAATAAAGAGGTACTCGCGAGAGATGGTGGGGGAAATTTTGGGAAAGGGATATGTTTTCATATTTGTGTTAATGGCAGTAAGCGTCGCTCTTGAACATGACACCCCCTATTTTTCATTTGAATCTGGGTTGGGAAATCCATTTATCTCTCGTTCGACTTGCTACAAGGTCATATCTTGGGTCGTTTTTGAGTCGGTGATACCAAGTCCTTAGTCGTGTCGTTCATATGTTCAAGAGAAGTTCAAACAAGCCCTCTATTGAGTCGGCCATCTGCAGTTGTCCATTCTTACTATGTCGGCCTTCTTTGTGTCTGTTTCAACCCATGTTCATATTTTGATTCACCTTCAAAATCTGTTACTTATTTCGTGTCATTGATGGGGATACATCAAGGCCCTCCTGTGACGAGTCTTTTTCCGTCGACTCCAACTCATTATCTGGAAATGAGACTTAGAAATCATTTAGTACCTTGGAACCTGCATGCCTTAATGGCAGGTCTCTTTGCTTTCAACAGGGGTTTCACATCATTAATCCCTGATCGAGAGATTTCGCCGAGTGCTCGACTTCAGCTCATTCATTCGTGTTCATTTGGATTGTACTTCGATACCTTGGGAGTCATTGACATCAATGGTGATTTCCCTCACACTTGTTAACGGTTTTCATCAATGACTGGTAATCAATTGGTTTCTACCATGTTCGACTTCAGCACATGTAATCACATGGTTAGACTCGTACTTTCAGGTGACGGGATTGAATACCCTGGGTCTCATCTTTTTGATCCAGGCTGCGATGTAGTATGTATGGTTTGTATCGGCACATAGATCCACTTTGTATGTCGCGTGGCTATGTCTTAATTCAAGTCCTCTCACATAGATCCACAGTGTATTCTTGGTGGCTATGTAGCTTTTTGATGACATGAATCCACGATGTATGATTGGTGGCCATGACCTACATTTATGATTCCATTCATTTATCTGAGCATGGGAATGCCTACCTCAGAATTGGTATTATATCTTGCAGATGCTTAGTTGTTTACAGGTTTCCGATTAGGTGCGCTCCTTGTTCTTGACACACACACGCATTTTACAAAGTATTTCCGTTGTCATAGGTTCTAGCCTCATACTTTGGGGGGCATTCTGTTACACATTATTTTGGTCACTCTGGTGATGTCCCTACAGTGATGTATTCAGGCTCCCACAAGGACTTTTTGCCCGAGAAAAGTGACTGATGTCTTCTTCCAAAAAACACATTTTTAAGATGAGTTCGCAGGCTGCCTATGTTATAGGGTGCAAAAATCCTTGATTTTCGCAGGCAACCCATACTTTGGGTGCGAATTGTTCGCAGTCTGCTCTATAGGTAGGGTGCGAACTTGTTTTTAAGCTTGGAAAAGAGAAGAGGTCACGAAGGTTTTAGAAGGGAATCTTCTAGAAAATGAGTTGGCAATCACATGGTTGGCATCCTACTGACTTCTCAGATTTGGTGGGATCATTCTCATCCATTTAACCATCTCTCCTTCTCCTATATATTGAAAGGTTTCTCATGGAAAAGGTTAAGCAAGATTGAATGAAGAATTGGTGAAAGAATTGTGTGAAGAACTCTGCTTGGATATAATCTTGAAGACTCTATTTGGTCTATCAAGTTGTATTGGATCTTCTTCATTCAAATGTAGAGCAAGTGTGTGTGTTGGAACCAAGGGTCACTGAAAGGAAGCTTGTGACATCAAGACGATCTGGTTGTATCTGCTACTTTCATTTAATATAATACAGTGGCATGTCCCTTTCCCATAAAATCACTCTTATTTTATTGCATAACTCCTTGATCATATGCATAGGTTGACATTGAATTTACTTTGCTATCTTCACTTTGGTTGGTTTGTGTTGTCTTGGACCTGATTTCACAAGAGCACTAGAGCAAAGCAGGAACAACAGAGACCTAAGGAAGTGATATAAAGGTATGTCACTCGTTCCTTTTGGGTAGTAGATTCAATGACTGTAACTTAGAGAAAGAGTCATGTTCTATCCTGTTTTGTTCTATATATAGGTGGATCTAGGGAGATCTGTTAGTGTCCACGCCTACCGATTTATCCAGTAACAACAACCTCCCATTGGAAATTATGGTTAAGGTTACATAAAATTATATTAGGAGTCTGAAGAATCGAACCCATGACCTCCCAAAGCCTTACCAAAGCCTCCATTACCCTCACACTACCACATTAGTTATTAACCATATGTGGAAAAGAATATATTTAAGTTGGGATATATGTTAATTTGGTGGGGAAAATGGTCGAGGGCCTAATCCCTCGACCCATTTGTATGGTCACATGCCATGTAATATAACCATGCGATACTATATGGAGGATGTAACCACCATACCATATGCCATATGTATATGTAGCATATGGTTATAATTATATAACCATATACCGACAAAACAATGAAAAGGTCGACGATCGGTGGGGCTTGAACCCTCGACTTGCCACACAATGCCAACAAACTTAACCAATGCACCAAAGGAGCGGGACTTGTTATGAACCCGCCTAACTAATACTTACATTCCGACCAACGGTTTAGGAGGGTGGTTAAGGGGTTTGTGCCCTGTTTAATGGGAATACAGATCGAGGATGTACACACTCATGAATATGTTGAGTACAATATTGAAGTTCACGCCAAGGGAAACAGGGATTAGGGGCTACACCATAAATCAATCCAGGAGGATGTTGGTGGCCACCCACCTTTTCCAACTAGCTCAAAACAGTTTTTTGGCAACTTACTATTTTTAGCAATTTTTCGAATCCCAAACTTTTGGGGCCATTTTGAGGACCTAAATGACGTTTTTTCACGATCAGACACACCGAAAATAATTGAAGGCTTTATTCAGCCCCCGAAATTAATCTCCTCGTCAATACCTTTCCAAATAGCTATCGTGCACCCTAAACAAAGATCGTATGTAAAAGTTATGACCCTGAGAAGTTGATGTACTAACTTACCCCAACGAGGCCCACATGACTTTGGCGCTTCATCTCCTAGGGTTAGGTTTTTGGATGTTTATGGTTTTGTAATTTATGTTTATTGTAAAAATTCATTCAGATCCTCATTGTACTCGTCTTCTTATGAATGAGCATATCTGTCACATCTCTTCTTAGAGATAAGCTACCACCATTCTAGCAAGCTTGTTTTAGTCTGCATTTTACAATTTTAAGCATATTTATTATTTAATATAATTCAAGTTTTGTTGTATCTCTATCATTGTTCACTATGTCTCTGTGTTAATATTATAAATCTATGGTTTCATTTCGTTCCACTCATAAATGCGAATCAGTGGTATCAGAGCGGTCTTCTCCTTATCATTTTTTTAATGCATGTCCCCGACGTCGTCAGGGTATAGAGAGTTGGGTCTTGAGCTTGTTTCTCTTGACGAAAAATTCTCACACGCCCAAGAAACCGTCCATGGTGGGAGAAAATAAATACAATGGGATAGGAGATCCTTTCAAAATGTTGCTCGAGGAATCCCTTGAGCAACAGAGGAATGAGATGATGGATGACTTTGCACAAATCCTTCGACGGTTTTTGACAAGCGAAACATCCACCTCAAGAAGAGGCGTCTCCCCCTTCAAGGTACAGATCAATTTTTATATTCCTATATTTGAAGGTCAAATATATGCAAGTACCATAGATAAATGGTTAAACCTTATAGAAGGGTATTTTTTGTCCATAACTTTTCCAATAGAGAAAAGATTACATTTGCACTACTAAAGGTCGTCCCCAATGTCAAAGATTGGTGGGATACTTTCTGTGAGAAAAAGGAAATAGAGGGATACAAATTACTTGCAGTTGCATCCACTTGGGGTTCCTTCAGGGATGCTATTAAGGAACAATACTATCCTGTTGGAAGTTATGATGACTTGTATACAAGATGGACCACACTGCGGCAGGAAAGAGACCAAATAGTGCCAGAGTTCACCAATGTCTTCCATACCTTGCACACCAAGATGGGTATCAAATATTGTGAACAACACCTGATGCTCAAGTACCGCGACGGTTTACATAGATACATCCAGGAAAAAAATGGATTTTTTGGACATCACATCCTTGGGCGCGACCTATCGATATGTCGTCAAAATCAAGCAGAAGCTTAAACAAAGGAAGGGAAAGTTTGTGTCTGGGAACCCCTCACAGCAGAAGCAGGGAAAGAACAGGGAAAGGGAAACCCCAACTTGTAGAACAAGGGATAGAGAAAAGATGGGAAAGCTTAGGATAACCAGTCCAAGCCAAGACAAAAGATGTACAATGGGAAGACAAAGAAAGATATTGGGAAGTGGTGTGACTTTCATAAGAGACCTTGGCATAACATTGTTGATTGTCGCTCAAAGCAGCTATTAGTGGTTGAGGTAAACGCCTCTAAATCAAATGAAGGTTCTGACTCTAAGTCAGAACCAGAAAAGGGGAGACAGATCATTGACGTAGAACCCAGTGCCACTGTTGCTACCAACAAGATCCATCCCAGTGAACCAAATGAGCCAGAGGAAGGCGAGCGCCTCTTTCATTCATAGATGTGGGTGAAAGGAACTCCGGTTCACTTCATCGTTGATAGTGGTAGCCAGAGGAACCTCATCTCAGCATATGTCGTCAAATGGCTAGCCATGCCAACAACATTGCACCTGCAACCCTACACCATCAGATGGCTCCGTCAAGGAAGTGATCTTCACGTCAACCAACAATGTTGCTTGTCGTACAACATCAAGCCATTTAAATATGAGGTATTGTGTGATGTTTCTCCCCTTGAAGTTTGTGATGTTATTTTGGGCCAACCTTATTTATGGAAATTCCATGTTGTATATAAGTATAGGGCTCGAGTGTTATTATTGCTATGAACATGAAAATGTACAGGATACCTGAGGTAGTCCCACCTAGTGTTATTTCCTTGATATCTTACCAGCAATGCAAGAAGGTCATTTATCAGACCGGGAAGTTTGTCTTCTTCATGATTCACTCTCAGGGTAAGTGAAAGGTTGCAACCACATCCATGGCCTCTGCGACCAACCTCTCCACGTACCAGAAGCAAGTGGATAAGGTCGTGGAAGAATACAAAGACATCTTCTCATCACCTACTGGGGTACCTCTGCACTGTTAGGTAAAGCATCCCATCGATCTAACCCCTGATGCACCACTACCCAATGGACCAGTTTATCACCTTTCTCTGCTAGAAAATGAGGAGATCAAGCGTTAGATCCAATAACCTCTCCACAAGGGGCACATCCGACCCAACGCATCACCTTGTGGAAGCACAATCATGTTGGTGTAGAAGAAAGATGGGACTTTGTGAATTTGCATTGATTATCGGGCCCTAAATAAAATCACAATCATGAATTGATACCCAATTCCCCAAATCGATGATATCCTTTATTAGCTTAAGGGGGACAAATACTTCAGTAACATTGATCTGAAGTCCATCTACCATCAGGTCCCAATATAGCAGAAAGATGTATGGAAAATTGCCTTCATGTCAAAAGAAGGTCGTTTTAAATCGTTGGTCATGCCCTTTGGTTTGACAAATTCCCCAACAACTTTCATGAGGATGATGGATGATATCTTGCCACCTTTCACTAATTATTTTGTGATGGTGTATCTAGATGACATCCCCATCTACAACAAGACTTGGGAAGAACACTTGCAGCATATTCAATAGGTTTTGTACACTCTGCAGTAGCACAAGATATATGCCAACTTGGAAAAATTATCCTTCGGCATGGACAAGGTCCAATACCTAGGCTACATTGTTGATGTGAAAGGTGTGCATGTTGATCTAGCCAAGATCCAAGTCATCCATGACTGGCCAACCCCAACCATGCTCACTGAGCTTCGGAGCTTCTTAGGCCTTGCCAATTTCTATCGCAAGTTTGCGTTGGGATTCTCCCAAATTGCATGGGCCCTCAGCCAAATAACCAGGGGTGGTGGTAAGGAAAACATTGTGTAGGGCATGTCCTAATAAAAATCGTTCGATTATATGAAGCAGTGCTTGTGCTCAACCCCAATTCTCTCATTACCTAACCTGTAACAACCCTTTGAGATCAAGAGAAATGCTTTAGAATATGTTGCGGGTGCATTCCTCACTCAACACGTCCACCCCATGGCCTATCATAGTCAGACACTATCAGATGTCATCTGTAATTACCCTAATTATGACAAAGAAATGTACTCCATTGCGCAAGCCTACCGCCAGTGGAGGCATTACATTCTCAAGAAGGAGACAATCATCCACACTGATCATAAGTCACGACAATTCATGCAGAAACAAGACAAATTGCAGAATGACTACCATAAGAAGTGGTCCACATATTTGCAGTAGTTCTACCTCAACGTCAAGTATAAAACATGAAGTACCAACCAAGTCATTGATTGCCTCAACCGACCTCTAATCGTGGAACTCATCATAGCACTAGACTCTTATGGCCACGAGACCTCTGGGTGGCCCCATCTCTATGAGACAGATACCGACTTCGCCAACACCTACCAGATGTTGGGTGAAAACACAATTATCACTAATTTCCATCATCGGGATGAGATGTTGTGCCATCTGGACCATCTCTGCATTCCATCAAGGGAGAGAGTGAAGTTTATTTGGGAAGCCCACTATATTCGAGTGTCAAGACACTTCGACATGGAAAATACAGCGTAAATGTTGCAGCAACATTTATACTTGTCGAAACTTCGATAGGATGTCGACAAGTATATTCGGCCTTGCACTGCCTACACTATTTCCAAACAGACCACTAAGAAAAAATGCATGTACACTCCTCTGGCTACTCCTGCTAGGCCCTAGGAATCCATCTCTATGGACTTCATGTTGTGCCTCCCATCCACCAAGCGGGGAAATGATTGTTTTTTTGTGGTTGTTGATCGCTTTTCCAAGATGGTGATTATGGCCGCCTGCAAGAAGAGCATCACAACGGAGGCTAATGCCAAGCTCTTCTTTGGATGAGTGTGGGTACACTTTGGGATCCCACAAACCATTATCTGAAATTGGGACAGTCGATTCCTCAACACATTCTGGTCAAGCCTCTGGTCACTTCTAGACACCAAGTTCACCAAGTCCATTGCCTTCCACCCCCAGACGGATGGCCAAACTGAGGTCATCAACCATATGATCGTGCACATCCTACGCATGTACAATTCCAAGCACCTCCACCCCTGGGATGAGAGTCTTCCCTATGTTCAACACAACTACAACAAAGCCATACATATCTCAACTGACCACAACCCCTTTCAGGTGGGGTTGGGATTTCAACCATTGGGTCCCATGGATGTTGCACTACCCCTTGCAACCACCCAGGAAGACTCATTGCATTCTCCAACTGAAGTTGACAAAGCCACCTGTTTCATTGAGTGGATCCAACACATCCGCCAACAGGTTCAGGATATTTTACAGAAGTGCAATGCCAAGTACAAGCAGTGCCATGATCAACATCAGGTGCCACACCAGTTTCAGGTGGGAGACAAAGTTTGGTTGCACTTGCAGAAATAACTCTTTACAGGGCATCATCAGAAGCTTCATCCACTTCATTATGGACTTTACACCATCACCAAGGTTATGGGTGTTACGAGAAAAATCACTCTATGGCATGGGGTAAACCACAACAAACAGAAATGACTGCAGAAATCAACTCTAATCTCAAGTATTCTATATAAACAAATATGATAACAAGACAAGATAAAGATCCTACCTCATCCAGACGTTCAATGAAGTCCATTGTTGAGCACTTGACTCAAAGCAATACACCTGCAACTTGTCCTCAACAACCAAGATAGGCAAGCAAATAGTGATAATATATAAAGTTAGCACATATAATTGCATAATCCATCAATATTCATAACAAATACGCCCATGGAATAACAATTCATATATTTGCAAGACATTGATTGGATAAGAAAAGAGTATTTCTATTAAAATGTAATCAACATAAGTGTATGAATGACAAACTTCCATGTCGGCATGTTCAGAACCGAGAAACTAAGTCCCTTTCAGTTGGGCCTCCACCACTTTAATTCTCTACCAAAGGAAAGTTCATATAAGAGAGCAATGAGGTTCTCCATCAAATAGGGAAGAGCTTGGGGGCTGAACAATGTGTTCAAACTTAAAAGGATAAAGCGATGCAGACTCAATATGAAGTGAATAATTTCTCCAGAGTAAATTTGCTCTCAAATTTGAATTATTCTCCTCTTCTCCACAGCTTGGATATGGCCCATTTATAGCCTTCAAATGGAATTGAAGGGCTAAGTCAGAACGTTTCCATTATATGGAAGGTCAAGGATCATGGCTCTCTTGACGTGACATGGAAACCCGAAACCATTTTTTAATTTTGGGCACAAAACCCGATGTACACGGGTTTTAATGGTGCAACCCATGTATACGCATTTTGTATAGCTATTAGGGCGTGTATATGTGGAAAAATACAATTTTTAGCTCTGGGAACTGCAAAAAGGGACTTCAAGTTTGCATAGGGAAATGGGAAAGGCCTTCTGAGCAAGTTGCATGGGGTGAGGAAAATATTTCTATAACAATGGGTGACAATTCTTTTGAGCCAAACCTTCCACCCTTCCTTGGCTTGCACCCAGTGTTCAATGTGGACCTCCTTCGACCTTATTTTCCACCATTATTGGACACCTAGGAGATAGAAGAACAATTGACACCAACAAATCTCAACCCTGACTGCATGGAAAGGGCATCCACTGATCAGATCGTGGACACGCAGGTCAAGGGCACTTTCTAGTAAAGGATCTCGCTTTATCGGGTTATCAAAGCACGACAACTCCTGCACCAAGGCAAGTGGCTCACCTGGGGCCAAATTCAACAGAAATTTCTTCATCTGATGGGGGAACTCAACGTAATGGAGACCATTTCTTCGTAATGGGGGGATATTATACAGGATGATCTCGGTGGCCACCCACCTTTTCCAACTATCTAAAAATAGTTTTTTGGCAACTTACTATTTTTAGCAGTTTTTCGGGTCCCAAACTTCTGGGGCCATTTTGAGGGCCTAAATGACATTTTTCCATGATTGGACACCTCAACGACATGACAAGATTCTGATTGAGCCCCCTAAATGAATATCATCGTCAATACCTTTCCAACGAGCTATCTTGTGCCCTCAACGGAGATCGTATGCAAAAGTTACGACCCCAAAAAGTTGATGTACTAACTCACCCCAACAAGGCCTACATGACTTTTGGCGCTTCATCTCCTAGGGTTAAGTTTTTGGATGTCTAGGATTTTGGAATTCATGTTTATTTTAAAAAGGCCTTCAAAGCCTCATTGTCCTCATCTTCTTGTGAATGAGCATAGTCGTCACATCTCTTCTTAGAGATAAGCTTCCACCATTCTAGCAAGCTTGTTTTCAGTCTGCATTTTACATTTTTCAGCATATTTCTTATTTAATAGAAATCAAGTTTTACTGTATCTCTGTTATTTTTCAATGTGTCTTTGTGTTAATATTATAAATATGTGGTTTCATTTCATTCTGCTCATAAATCTAGATCATAAGTCTTGTCGAGAAGTCCCTTGACAAAATCTTAAGAACTTTATACTCATTTTTTACAATTTTTCGTAAGGAATCCAATGGTGCACTCTGTTTTTGGGTTTGAGCAACGTAGAAAAGAGTCATTGTAAAACAAAAGCATTTGAGCATTAATTTATAGGTCCCTATTGGAAGTGGACCCGAAGACATAGCCCAAATTGGGTGAACTATGTTATCAAACTCGTGTATGTGATATTATCATTGTTGTTCATTTTGTGCTTAGTTATATGTAATTCTTTTTATCATTAAAGTGTATTTGGTTAGATAAGTGTTTCACATGTAAATTTCAAACAATGAAATGATCATTTTTATTTTGAAGATAAAATAGATGTTATTGTGTATTTAAGATTAATACGCATCTAAGTATTTTCCGAATCATTTGGAATCCCTACATCGAGATTTTCGAGATTTTCAATTATATTAATTAATTTATTTTCAAGATTTTGCTAGTTACATGCACATGTTAATTTCTTTTTATTTTTATTTTTTATCTTATATTTTCTAGATGTGGGTATGGTCAAAACATTAATGCAGGTTTTACACTCCATACCTCTTCTATCTCCAAATACACACTACAATGGGAGCGAAAAACAATATAAACCATTTGGAATCACTTCTCACAATGCATGTGGGATAAATCATTAGGCTTATAAGATCAACGGTCGAGATTTACAATGATATGAGATTATCATTGTTGAGCATTAACTTCAAAGGGCCATACCTCGAGTTTCAGAAGGAAAAATTGGGTGTGATATGGCTCATTTGAAACCTAGATAAGTGAAGAACATGTTGGTAGAGTTATCCTTGCTATGTTGATAGCAAAAATTTCTGAAAATTTTGAGAAAAGAGGAGGCACAAATTTTATAAGATATTGACTGTGAATTGTTCCACAACTCATAACTCAGGTTTCTAAAGGCCAAATTGGGAAAATAAAAGCTTGTTGGAAAGCTCAAAACTCAAGGAATAATATGAAATAGTTATCTTACCTACTTGACATTAATAAATTCTCATATTTTGATTAATACAACTATCAATATCTCATTTTTTAATCAAATATAAGTGGATTTATATGTTTTCATTATTGTCACTTTAACAAGAATGCATGGGGATGTAGAAAGTTCCAATAAATACATGGACACAAAAAATATGAAGAGTCTAAGAAAAGAAACATATGTAACTGCACAAGATAGAAGATGAAGTGAAGAGTTAAGAAGAGGAATAGTCCCAGGGCAATGACGAAAAAATGTTATAATGTAATTTCACCCTCAATTGAAAGGAGGGCGGATGGATAACTCAAAATTAGGTCCTTTATAACTATTTATCCGGCTTGAGGATGGATTTGAAGGCTCTTGGAAAGCCGATTTTTGGTCAGTTCATTCAATAGTGCAATATTGTTTGGTTGTTTTCTTCACATGTTTGCAATTTGTCGCTATTGTCAATTGTATCTATAAGAAATATTTGTGAATGGATTATGAGATCAATTATAGGGACATATTCATTATCATATATATGTGTATGGGTATGCTAGTATAGTTTTTTTATTGAGAAATATGAACTATTTATGTTTCTATAAGTAAAATTGTATGCATGCAATTGATTTTTGTGTTACTGTTAGTATGAGCTATTTATGTGAATGAATATAATGGCAAGCTCATTCATGTTCCATTCATTCAATAATACATTTTTGTTTGGTTGTTTTTTGCACATGTTTACAATTTGTCACTATTTTCAATTGTCTCTATAGGAAATATTTGTGAATGGATTATGAGCTCAATTGTAGGGACATATTCATTGTCATCTATATGCATATCAGTATGCTAGTATAGTTTCTTATTGAGAAATGTGAATTATTTATGTTTCCACAAGTAAAATTGTATGTTTGCAATTGATTTTTTGTTACTGTTAGGATAGGATTGCATTTTCATATTAGAATAAAACTGCATTTAGGATTTAGACTAATTTAAATGAACGAGTCTCTCTTCGAAAAGCAATCCATTTAGTTAGCGGAAACTAGGCGCACATACCAGTGGATATTTCCATACTAAATGAAAGTAGGTCTGATTGGGACCTACCATCGAGTAATTCTCCCTCATTTTGGCATGGGGAATTTTTCCTAGGTCAACAAAATGGCACTAGAAGGAGGGTCAGATGACAAGCTGAGCATGTGGAGTCTTTCTTGTTAATTATTTATTATTATTAATGTCTCCTTCCCAAATCCCTATATGGAGATGTATTTTTGGTTTTGTACCTCATACCACTCCTAGAAATTTAGTTAATATCTTAATCTAGGAGGATCCAAGAATGCTCACAGAGGTCCAGGAGGATATATAATGCTCACAGAGATCCAGGAGGATCCATAACACTCACAAAGGTTTAGGAGGATCCATAAAAGCTAAAAAAAATAAAATATCTAAAATGCTCTCAAAAATACTATCAATGTGTAGATCTCGACGATAACTTTCCAACAGCACAAAAAACACCTCAAACGGAATTTGTATGCAAAAGTTATGGTTGGTCAAAGTTTGGTCAACATGCAAAAAGTCAAAGGTGACACATGTCACAACTGCAAGGGTGACATATGGCACATGATCATACAGGTTGTACAGGTGATGTGGCATGACAAATTAGCGGATGATTGTGCAGATCATACAGTCCACGTGGACTAATCATTTGTCGACATATCACACAAGGGAGCCAATGAGAGGTCGTTGTGTGGCAACCACCCATTGGCCAATTATGGTTAGTGTTGACCAAAATTATGGGAGTCGATGGGGGTCAAGTTCATGAAATCCCAAAGCATTAACAAACCTCTGTTACCAATACGCCACACAGTTTGTTCTTAACCATATATGGCGGAGAATTTATTTAATCTTTGTTAAAGGTTTAGCCCGAGGAAAAAAGGGCCAAGGGCTTGGCCCTCCACCCTTGGTTTCATTTAAATGTAATACAACCATGTGCCAAAGCCATGGAGGGCTAACGAATTATACCACCAAAAAATTATATATAGTATATAGTTATAAACTATATAACAATAAAACAAACCAACGCGTGCATTATGGAGGATCGAACCTATAACCTCTAGTTTATATTCTAGAGGACTAACCAATGTGCCAAGAGAATCCCTTTGTTACGAGATTCCCCAACACTTTAACAAATCATTTGCCTATGACCTCGGATGGGGAGTTAAGCCCATGCCCTATATATATTGGGAACGATTCCCATGTTTGCACAAATATTGAGGAGGAATCGATTCTCGAGATGGTATGAATCACAAGGATGAGTCACTATACGAATGTCTCAATTTATGTGCTAAGAAAAGGCCAAATATGGTGTGTCTTGATATGCATGCGATGAGGTATATAGAGTGCACCCATAAAACTTTGTACTCATTTTTCACGATTTTTTGTAAAGAGTATGAATTTGAGGTCTATTATATTATCATAGGTCATTTGTAAATGTCTTAGTCCATATTGCCATTAATGAGCACCATAGTGCATCATTTGGGGTGTAAAGAGGGTGTAATTGAGCTAATTGAGAATTTAGTCGACATTTTTCTCAAACTTCTCATAATTTCGCAAGGATTCTAATGGTGAACTCATTTTCTTGTTTTGAGTAACAAAATTAAGGAGAGTCCGTTAAATTGGATTTTTGTAAGCCCATGTTGTAATGTAATTTGGTATTTAGAGATGATCAAGGACATTCATAATATATGAAGGGAATTTAAAGATGAAGCAATATGTCATCCATATATATAATTTGAGTTCTTTTATTTTATGTTGTGTCATCTCAATAATATGTAAATTAATCATCAGTTTATGAGTTTTTGGATAAGAAACACATCATCATTTTTTTTTCTTCTGCAAATCACCTCAATACGATCAAGAATTAATTCTGAATCAAGTTAGATGTTGAATGTATATATTTTAAAGAAATAAGTGTTGTCTAGGGATTTTTGGATCAAGTGGTATCAGAGCTAGTTTTGACGTGTATTTGCAAGTTGTTGATGTGATGAGATCCAAGAGTTTAGTTGGTGAAGATATTGAAGACTCTTATCAAGAGGATAATATGAGTAAAGCTCTCATGAACTTGAGGCTGAAGAAGAATATTAATCAATGGATCCAAAAGGAAAATTTTGAGTTAAGGATGCTGTTGCAATCTCTTGAGGAAGAGAAGCAAAGGCTGCAAGAACAACTGATATGTCATGAGGAATTCCATAAGGGTATTTTTCATGAGTTAGGAAGAAACTTAGATACCAAGGATCATATATTGGCACCATCAACATCAATCCATGAATATTGGAAGGATGGGAATGTAAAGTCTCTGATACAAAAGGGACTACCTCTTTCAAAATGCATGATCAACAAATATGACTCCTCATATTATTTTTTTTCCTATCAAGATGGAGAATGCTTAAGGATAGTTGAAGCAAGTAGAACTTCAGATGAAGAGGTCCTTCATAAGCAGTTAGTCTTACCTTCCAATCTAGAGAAAGGTAACATGTGTAAGATATCTCCAGAGAATTATGTGCATGCTAAAAGGGAAATGATGACATTTTACATTGATAAGGATGGTAAATAGTCTATGTATCCATGTGCTTCCTGTGGAACTAGTAACCATTATATGGAGAAGTGTCAAACAAGACAGTATGTGCAAGATAATCCCTCCAAGAATAATTCTAAAGGTAAACATAATTTCTCAAAGAAAAGGAAAAGAGGAAATGACAAGAAGAGATCATGATTCCAAGATGGGAGAAATGTACTCTTCTATTATTGTGGTAAGAGTGGATATCATATTGAGAAGTGTTGGACACTTTACCCACACTTATGTTCGAAATAGAACTAGAAAGATGTAAAGGTACTTGCAAGAAGACGGGTAGCAACTCCAAATGAATTTAATGGTCTTACTAGAAGATTTGAGAAAGAATACTTTCTAATGGTTGGTCTTGGCAAAGTAATATATGAAGACATCAAGGAATGGTTGGTGGATAGTGGCTCATATTTCCACATGACCATGATGAGAATAGTATTCCTAACTTTCTCAGAGTCCAACACAGATTATTATGTAGGATCTGGAACTAACAATAAACAAGCAATAAAAGGGTATGGATATGTAAGATTCTAGCTCGAATCGGGAGGATTTATGCGAATAGAACATATATTATATGTTCCCTATTTGAAAGTAAACCTACTCTCAGTTGCAACATTTGAAGATGAAGTCTATGCAGTCGCATTCCACAATAGATAGGTACTTGTGTATTCAAGAGAAGTTGCTCCAGACACAAGAATAATGCTTGGTATTTGCAATGAGAGGTTATATAGGTTATTGGGAAGACCTATAGTTTGGTCTAATTGTTTCTTGGATTAAACATAAGATTATGCATCAGATTCAATTTTAGATTCGACATTAGCGTGAGTGGCATTGTCATAGATAGGAAGTTGTGAAACTCCTTACAGTACTAAGGGGAGGATGAGTCCATGAATAAACCATCCATTAGAAAAGATATTTTTGTAAATATGTAAATTTGTAAATGTAAGCTGATATGCATGTGTAGATATCTCCTAAAGTCTATTAGAAGCCTCGTAAGCCACTCATTGTAAATTATGAGAGCGGGATGAATTATGTAAAATTTCTATATCATCACCTTATATGATGTTAAGAGTGAGAGGAATCTCATTAAAATGGATTTCTAGATAGCCAACTTACATATTGTTAGAAGTGAGAGGAATATCGTTAAAAGGGATTTTTATATAGCCACCTTATATATTGTTTGAAGTGAGAGAAATATTGTAAAAGTGTTTCTATATGGACGCTTTGTTAAAGGAATGAGAGGGATCTTTTAAATATTTCTAAGCATTTCGACAGTAATATAGACAATTGTATTGTCTTGTCATCAACGAAAGGGATACATATGGATTGAATTGTCGAAGTTAACATTCTTGATTATGAAGAATTGAAGGTGAAGGAATAGAAAGATGCAGGAAGTTGGAACATGTAAATCGGAAGTAGAAAGGTCATCGAAGTAATGCAAAACTTTCTAGAGGTGGTAAAGGAGAAATGATCCTCTTTTAAGAGGCATATAAATATGCATGCTATAAGAATATTTAAAATACTATGTCATGTCCATGTGGATGTATACCTTGAACAAAAGCAAGTGAAGTACAAATGGTAACAATATAGATCAAGTTATTTTTCAAGACAAAAGAGTAATGGACAGGGAATTCATTAAGAGACTCATACAGATACATCGGTAGTACAGAAACAACGAGTCCAAAAGGGAAAGGCATAGATCAACATTCAACTTGGTTTCATATTGACCGAGATAGACTATCTTTAGTAGAAGGAGATGGGAGTGGATTTTGAAAACATGATTTAGGTATTGCAAAGATTCGGTGAACAAGACTTTTGTTGTCAAGGAATCTATGAGCTAGAATGAGAGCTATATTTCATTAGCGACAGTGGTAGAGGCCAGAGTCAGAGCCATATTTCAAACACAAACAAAAGTACACTGATCTAATACCTAAATCTAAAATCTAAGATGAAAAATATTTAGAAATATGGAAGAGTGAAGAAGATTCATCACTAAGCTACTTCATAAGAACATTTCAGTAAGATGGAAGAGTGAGTTAGAGTTATCATCACTAAGTTTTTGGATACTTTTGGAGGTTCAAAATTTATTCAGTGGGAAGGTGTGATTCAGGAGGATCCATGAACGCTCAAAGTGATCCAAGAGGATCCATAATTCTCACAGAGGTCCAGGAGGATCCATAAAATATCATAATTCAAATATTCTAAAATCTCTAAAAAAAGATGTCGTCAATCTGTAGAGCTCGATGATGACTTTCCAATGGTGTAAAAATCGCCTCAAACGACGTTTGTATGCAAAAGTTATGATTGGTCAAAGTTTGGTCAACAAGCAAAAATTCAAAGGGAAAAGTCAAGGGTGACAAGTGTCACCACTGCAAGGGTGACATGTGGCACATGATCATATAGGCTGTATAGGTGATGTGGCATGACATATTGGCAGATGAATGGGAGGATCGTGTAGTCTACGTGGAATAATCATTTGCCGGCATATGGAACAAAGGAGCCAATGAGAGGTTGCCACATGGTGACCCCCCATTGGCCAATTATGGTTAGTGTTTACCAAAATTATGGGAGTCGAAGAGAGTTGAACCCGTGACCTTCCAAAGCCTCAACAAACCTTTGTTACCAATACGTCGCGTAGTTGGTTATTAACCATATATGGCGAAGAATTTATTTAATCTTTGTTAAAGGTTTAGCTGGTGGAAAAAAGGGTGGAGGGCTTATCCCTCGACCCTTGGTTTCGTATAAATTTAATATAACCATGCGCTAAAGCCGCGAGGGATAACGAATTATACCACCAAAACTATATATATAGTATATAGTTATAAACTATATAAAAATAAAACAAACCAATGCGTAGATTATGGAGGATTGAAACTGTAACCTCCAGGTTATATTCTAGAGGCATAACCAATGTACTAATGTAATCCCTTTGTTATGGGATTCCCCAACGATTTAATAACTCGTTTGCCTATGAATTTGGACAGGGAGTTAATCCCACGCCCTATATATATTGGGCATGATTCCCATGTTTGCACACAGACCAAAGAGGTGCAGATCCTGGGATGGTACAAATCCCGAGGAGGAGGTATTGTACGAATGTCTCAATTGTGTGCTAACAAAAGGCCAAGTATGGTGTGTCTCTATATGTGTGCCATGAGCTATATAGACTGCACCTAGGAAACTTTATACTCATTTTTCACGATATTTCGTAAGGAGTATGAATTTGAGGTCTATTTTATGATTAGATGTCATTTGTAAAAGTCTTAGTCCATATTTCCATTAATGAGTGCCATAGTGCATTGTTTGGAGTGTAAAGAGGATGTATTTGAGCAAGTTGGGATTTTTTTCATACTCAAACTTCTCAGAATTTCACAAGGATTCTAATGGTGAACTCATTTTCTTGTTATGAGTAGCGGAATTAAGGAGAGTCCATTAAATTGTTTTTTTGTAAGCCCATGTTGTAATGTAATTTGATATTTAGAGATGATGAAGGGCAGTGATATTATCTAAAGGGAATTTGAAGATGAAGCAATATGTTATCCATATATGTAATTTGAGCTCTTTTATTTTATGTTGTGTCATCTCAATAATCTGCAACTAAATCATCAATTTACGAGTTTTTGGATAATGGTTGTTGTACCATTATAACCTCTTCTAGTTTAATTGAGAAAGATCAAGAAGGTTTTCCTGTAATTATTGAATTATTTATTAAGCCTTCTTGTTCTCAAAATTTTTGTGATTTGCTCCTATCTTCTTACCATGAGTATGTTTTAGAATATATTTCAGATTTACATATTTTAAAGGAGCAAAACAACAATGATGATCAGTTAACTCAAGGAGAAGAAATAAACACACATTGCACAACAATTTACATATTTCTTAGAAGAGGAGAATAGTGTTAAGGAAGAAGGTTTTGATTGTGAAACAATTCCTAGCAGGGAACCTATCAATTCAAAATCAAAACCAATCATGGATATGCTTAAGCAAGAAGAAATATTGTTCAAGGAGACTTTTATTGAAAAGGATTCTCTTTCTAGAGAGGCATTTCGTTTTCTTTATTTTTCTACTTATTATTTTTTGTATCCTGGTCTTTTTAATGGTTTGATCTTCCAGAAAGTCACTCATGATCCTATTCAAATAAATTATCTAGGGCCAAACCCTTATGAGGTACTTGATGGTGGTAATGTACATGTAGAAGATAAAGAGGATAAGACCTCTTCCCATGAACTTAGTAGGTTTTTTCCTTATCAACCTTTTACATGGGATGAAGGAATGCATGTAGCAAATGTATATCAGATTGCTTCTTCTTTTGATTCAACCACATTTTTTATTAATAGAGATTATTTTTGTACAAGTAGCTAATTAGTTTAGATAGATCATACTAGTGGTTACCACTATAGTTTTAATGATATGCCTTATACCATGGTGAAGGATAGTCCATGCATATTAGTATATCCCACTAATTCATCTCAAGTTGTTGGTTATTTGAAGTATGAGACCAGGAAGGCTTGCCAAGACAGTGAGGCACTTCAGTCTAGATCGATGGTTATGTCAAGCCCTCATTATTTTTACTTGTCTTCTAGAAATAATGATTATATCAATACTAAGGCTTTCTCACGAGGTACATTCCATGCATATTGCATAAATGGTTCTCATCAGGTATGCTACTCTCTCGTGAACTCCCTCCATAAATTCTATGATAGGCATGCCATATTTTATGATAGAAAAGTATGGCTGGAGGGATCTTACTTAGCTATATTTCCCATGAATAATAACAATGTCATCTCTTACATGATGGTTTACATAATTTAATTTTTTCTATTTTTAATCTCTTACTAATCCATGTTTTGTTACTAATTTTTTATGAACATGTAATTGCAGGTTTCGAGTTACATGGATGGTTACATTGGCATTATGATTTCACATAGTTCATTTTTAGCCAGTGTAGTGTAGGATAAGAGTAGGATATATTAGGCTAGTTTCTTTTCTTAAAAAGACTTGTTGGTTGAACAATAAATTATTTTTTTGTTGAGAGAGAAAGAAATGAAGAAGTTGCAATGCTGATGTTTACCCTTGAACGAGCTTTTTGTGCAATTTTTCTTTTTTAAAAGGGAAACATTTAATTGTCACACTCTCAAAACCTTTTCTCTGTGTTTGAATAAATTTTTTTATCACTGTTGACATTCATGTTTCTCTTGTAACGATGTTTTTGTGGACAAATTGTCATCTTACAAATGGAATTTTCAAAAAAAAAAAAAAAAAAAAATGAAGAAAAATTTACAGTTCCTTTTGTTATGAAAATGGATACTTAGAGATTTCCAATCTTCATCTTAACTAAATTATGATTGGAAAATCTTTCTTAGTTGGATTACATTTGAGTTTTGGTTATGTTGTCATGTATGCAATTAATGAAAGTCTAAGTGTTGAAGTTATGTCCATCCTTAATTAGGCCCACTCCAATTCATTTTAATTCCTTTTGATGTTCATTTTATCATAAGGTTTGTATTTATGCATATTTTTTGGTTGCCTACCCATTGAGTGTGTTCTTAGATTACTTTCATTCAACATGGTTTTAGTATAGAATTAGCATAGTGAACTTAGTTGAGTTTATGTTTTAAATGTTTGTTTTGATCACCTTTAGTTTTGGTTTCTTTACTTTTTCCTATACATATCGTATTCTCTATAGAGTCGGTCATTTAAGGATGGCTTTTCCTATCAATCTTTTAACTTTATTAATTCAAGTTTCTTCTTGTATATATGTAGTTTTTTATAGCTAGCAACACAATATATTCTTTCTTACCGTCTGGAAACATGTTTGGACAATTTTGGATGGCTCCACTCTATAAACATTTATGTTGGTATCTCTTTGAGAATTTTTTTGGGAATCAATCATTTTATTCACAAATTAATTGGTTGACTATATATTGAATCCTAGTCCTACTGATAAATGAGGATTTCATACCTGGTTTTTACTACAACTTTGTTGGAAAAAACCTTTCCATCATTTGGAATTGTTGATTTTGAGTCACTAATTCTGGCTACATTGTTGACTAATATGATTATTATCATATCTTAGTATTTTCCTCTTACTTCATCATATAGTAATGTTGAAATAATTTGAATGCTTGTAGGTTGTGAATACCTTTGAAGGAAGTGTCAATACAATTTATAAGATTATAGGTCCTAAGCTTTCAACATATTTTTTGAACTTAGCCATGGTAATAAGTTTTCAGGATGTGAATTCATGTTAAATGTAAATCACGAATCCATTGGATTTTATACTTTTAAAAATTTCACGGATCTTAATTGATTACACCAAAATGAGTTCAATGTTATTCATAACCTGGAAGGAAAATTTTGTATAGGTCAATTGGAATAAGGATTTTTATTTGATTCCTCTTACTCGTGATCTTGTTGGTTTTTATTTATGGATTATTTTCTTAGTTTTTTTGGTTAGGTTTTTATCTGCACGAAAATCCTATCTAGTAGAGAGGCATGTTGCACACTCATCGACTATGAGATTTTTTCTTGGTATTCTATGTGGTATATAATCTCAAGGAGATCAATCTCTTAAATTGTCTACTTAGAATACTCTTGGAAACTTTATGATATTAGTCTCGGGGATTTACTCATCATGACAACCATTGAATAATCACTTATTAGAAATCATGTTTATCGTTTTAATCATCTCATTCAATTATGGTTTCTAATCTTATCTTTCATTCACTTATGATGGAGAATTATTCAATCTAGACTATTATCTGAGATCATTTGTACTTTATCAAGAGAGTCTTAATCGCTTCCATATTCATAGTAATTTCCTCTTGCCATTTAGGACGTTGAATATGATCATACATATATTTGAAATTATTATCATACATTTCAAGAGGCAATAGATACATTGGTGAGTGGTGTTGATGATTTTCAAATACGATATTTATTGGATATCTTATCTTTTGAGCATGACAAATGATTGGTGGTGGAAATGTATAGGTAGAAGATGGGTTCATCGGTAATATGGAATCAAAGTTGTTTTTTATTGATTCTAATGATCAACTATTTCAAGAACAAGAGGATGTATCCAAGGATTCAAATCTCATAATAGACAATGACACTGAGACTCCTGTTGGAGGAATTATGATTGGAAAATGGATTGTGCAGCCAACAACTTGGGATTTTTTTTCTCCATATATACCTTCAATATGAGGGAAGCTTAGGGAAGTGTTAATCTAAACTCATCTACTCACATTTCTTTGTAAAATTTTTAGAACTAATTAATCACACTTTCACCAACTCAACAATTGATTAGAAATCTAGTCTCTTTCATGTATTCCAATTATTATTTTTTTATCTAATATTAAACATGATCTTTGAAAAAATTAGTGTTTGTAGTCCCTTTCATTATGATTAATTTTGATCGCCTCCATAGCTATAATATCATCTCCTTACTTCATCAGATTGAATTGTTGGAATCTTTGGAATTAATAATCATCTTTCATGGCAAAGAGAAATTGATACTTTGGTGAAATAGATCATGTGTAATTTATAAGATTGAAAAGTTTGGTATTTTCAAATGTGCAAAGGATCTTATCCATGACAGTGAGTCAAGAGGGTTGAGTGTTTGTGGAATGTTTCATTTAAATGAAATTAAAATGTGTTTTGATTGTGCATTTCCATTAGCCCATAGTGTTAGGTTCCTGGAAGAATTTAATTGTTTCACTAAATGAAAGGGAAAATTTATATATGTCAATTGGATTAGAGAATTTTGTTGCAAATTAATCACTTGATCATTAATTCTCATGACCTTTCTTATTTTTCCTTCGAGATTGTGAAATTTAACCTAGGAATGTTTGTATTGGGCCTTATTTTGAATGGTTGGCCTATTTTGTCCAATTGCTTCTCTTGCTTTACTTCGTGAACTTTCACTGAAAATGATTTTTATGATGATGTTAATGATGTGTCCCATGATGTTGGGATTCTATGTTTGTATTTCAAAATGATCCTTCTTTCAATGGATGGCATGTTTGCTTTTGATTTTTCTCTTAGTTCAATTTATTTATTTTTATTTGTACATAATTTTACTCTGTTCTTTGCTTAACTTTTCAATCATGGAAGTGGATTTATTCTCTTATTCCATCCGGTATGAATGATATAATCATTGGAATGATCATGATTAATAATCAAATAAGCAATGAATATCTTGGTGAAAATATCAATACATTTATTGGAACAAGGAGATTGATTTGATATCAGTTTGTTTGACCATTGTTCCTCATAATATTGTTGATTTTGATTTCTAGATTATGTACTTGGTCCTGAAAATCATTCTTGATGGGTTTAGTTTGCATGGAAAGTTTATCAAGTGAAGCATTTGCCCATATTTTAATTTCTAGAGCTAGAATGTAAATTCTTTACAAGTATCATTCATACACTGTTGATTTCTCATATTTATCCCATTCTACTATGTTCCTTCATTATTTTTCAGTTTGGTTTTATTTTACTTGGATGACTGGAATTTTCATTTTTGGGTTTCTTTTAGTTTAGTTTAGTTTTATTATATTTTTCATTATTTGGATTTAGTTTTGGTTTTTGAACTCAACGCTTGCCTTCTTGTACATTTTTGTTTTGCCTCTTATTTTGAATGTTGGTGTTCCTTGAGATGATTTGACTCCTTCGTCTGACATAAGGGTTAATCTTTGAGTTTGAAAATGGGGCAGGTCCAACTCTAGTCATACATTGAATTCATTCTTACAAGTATTGGAATTCATGGGTTGCACTATCTAAAAAAAATACCTTCATGAAGTTCTTAGCTATGGATAATGATTGATAGATGTGGTGGAACACATGTGATTACTAAGCATACCACAATAATCCATAAGTAGAGAAAAGTGTGTATCTATTGTTTTCTTTGAGGTTCATCCACCTCACATTTATAAGATAGATATTATTATGATACTTCTTGAGGAGACCTGTGGGTTAAAATTGAATGCATGGAATCTACTTAGCATATAAAAGCAACTCTTGTATCACCTCGCTTCCTATACACCCATTTTCACTTGCAATACTTATATACAAATCTAAAAGGGTGAGGGGAATTTGAAATAAAAGGAAATTGAAAGCATTATTAGTAGTGTGGGAAGTAAAAGTAAACCCATCAAGGCCATGGACGCTCACTGGTAGCAAGGCCATTCTTGTCTGGGTCCAAGGAAACTTCATTGGGGCTATGGATGCTTGCTAGAAGCGAATAAATGCTGGGAAAAGATAGATGAGGAACACACTTATGTAGATGTCTTCTTGTTGTTGGAAAGTTGGTTGTCATTGATGTCAACCCTTGAAGAGGTCCAAAGATGTTGGACAAATGTATGATTGAGATTGATGGTGAGTTAGCTGGGTGCATTTGATGTGATCTACATGTATCTCTAGAGGTGTGGTTATGGGACCTAAAGTTGATTGAGGAATAATGACATGAAGTATAGTGTAATTGCAGGTAAGACTATCATATATGGATAGTACACGTCATTCTGTTACCAATGATAGGTGGTACATCACGTGGTTCCTCATGGTTAATGACTTATGAGGTCATGAAGTTGGAAGCCCCAAAGATGGGTTAAGAAGCTCCTATGGAAGCCCAAAAGATGGGTTAAGAATCCCCTATGGAAGACAAAAATATGGGTTAAAAAGCCCCTAATTGGTTGTAAGTCATTAATGAAAGGGTAAAGTGGTTGTAACAAGAAAGTTCAAGAATCTCGTTAAGGAAAGAGGTTACTTAGAAAGCATATATATACACCTAAAGAAGTCACTCGTAAGTAAATTCACACACATTATATTGAATATATTCAAAGTGAGAAAGTGATTTTTATCTAAGATATCCAAGGAGATCTGAGTTGAATTTTAGAGTGAATATGAAGTGAAGAAGGGCAAAATTCCAAGGGAGGATGAAGTCTTGTGAGGATGTGTTCTAAGGTATGTTATTTACAAGTTATATTACCATTTTCACTATAACTATTTTTATAGAATGATTCAGATACTGAAAATTGGAGGAGGTTGAGAACACATGTCAATGTACCTATGGTAAATATTTTATCATTTGGGTCATAGTATTTTCGGAGATAGAGTCTGTGGAAAATAGGGGTTTTTCCTAGTACGGAAACTAGTCTCAAATAAGTGTTCCAGATAAAACAATAATAACTTATTCATAGAGGATCCAAATTCAGTGAGACAAAATGCATTGGATAGAGTACAGTCTATTGTAGTTTTTTTAAGATTTTCAGATCAAGATATCCAATATTCCACGCGTTTCATGCTCTATAAGTTCACTCTCTAGAATAATCCAGAATTCAACAAGGTCTGTCTTTTTTTCTATAAATCCTTTTATGGGATGTTCCAGGAAGTGAAACTTGGAGGAATTGCAGAGAAGATATTGAATAATATTGGACACAATTTTCATACCTTTCTTCATTACAATTACATATTTATGCTTGTTGAAATTTAGGGTTTGTGACTAATCCAAAAACTAGTCCCGTGAAACTAAGGTAAAGTTTGATGAACATGTTATTATGTTGTTGTTGAAGTTGAGGAAGGTCTGTAGGTTTGTGATCACATACACCAGGTATGTTACAGAGTTACAAGTATGTTTATATGCATGTTTTGAGGGTTACATGTTGATGATGTTATGGTGCATGTTTGAGGCAAGCCTTTGGTATATTGTTGAGGCATTGACACATGCTTGAGGACCTTATTAGGTGCATGGTTGAGGAATATACTTGGTATATGATCTTGGTTGTTTGGTACTTTGTTGAGGTACACCTTTGATGGTCCTATGGTACATGGTGTATTTCATGATTGAGTGATATGGTATATGGTTGAGATACATTATTGGTACATGGTATGGTACAGGTGTTGATGTACATGGTTAATACATGGTAAGATACTTTATTGGTACTTGGTATACATGGTTGATGCTTGAGGCATATGGTACAGTTTGAGGTGCATGGTTGATGCATGATTTGGTATAGGTGTTGGTGCATGATTGATACATGGTTTGGTACAAGTGTTGGGGTATGGTTGATGCATGGTTTGGTACAGGTGTTTATGCATGGTTGATGCACTTGTTGTGATACATGTTGTGGTACACGGTTGATGCTTGGTATGGTACAGGTTGATGGTTTGGTATATGATGTGTTACTTGGCTGAGACATATATCTTGTGATGGTATGTTGGTGATCTTGGTACATGCTTGGTAGAGGCATGTGTTGGTGGTGTTGGACATCTAGTTGAGAGGTGTCCTTGGTATATGATCCATGTGAGAGGATTCGATTGAGTATTGGTGATAGTAACAGATTGGACAGGTTGATCAGTGACATGTTGGATACAATGCCAGGTTGAAACATTACAGGTTGATGTGACAGTGGGAGTGAAAGTGACAATGACAATGGTTGTGACAGTGGCAGTGACAGTGACAATGGCAGTGACAATGACAGTGGTTGTGACAGTGGCAGTGATTGTGGTAGTGATAATTATTCTACATTTATATTTCAGGGMAAAAGGATCGGGAAAGGAAAGGGGGTTGTATCCTCCTTCCAGTTGGTGTCGTAGAATAAGGGAGTTGGAGCTTCCTTTAGGTTGGATCTTGAGAACTAGGTGGTTGTAGCCACCTTTCGGTTGGAGTCGGAGAACCCAKGGGTTTGTAGCCTCCTTCTGGTTGGAGCCACATAATTYAGGGATTTGTAGCTTCCTTCATGTTGGAGCCTATAAATAGGGGGTTGCATCCTCCTTCCAATTGCAGATGGAGAATTGGGAATTTGGTGCTTCCTATGAATGAATTCTTGATATATATAAGAAAGCATTCTATGGATTTCTCCCATTTGGGTTTCCATGTAAATACTAGTGTATTGTGTTCTTGATGTGATGTTGATATGATAGTTCTTATGATTGCATGCTTAAGATATACATATTGAATGTAATCATAGATGATACATTGATGATAAATTGTTGAACATCATTGATAAAGTGAAATAATATGTATTGTGGTTAAAAGTGGTATAAAGTGCTCATACTGATTCACCCCCCTTCTTAGTATTCCAATAATTGGAATCAGAGAAGGTTCCTTCAAGGAAACATTTGAACCACTAGAAGGTAGATCATCGAGTACAATAAGAATGGAGCACCAATTTTCAATGGTCAGAAGGGTCTAAAGTATGAATTGTTGAGTTGTAGGACGAAGGTATTTTTACAGGCACAGGGATATGATTTTTAGCACTCAGTTGTTATAGGATACAATGCTACAAAGAAACCAAAGAGTGTAACCAAGAAGGAATTGAAAAGGAACAACAAAATAACAATGGATTTTATCTTGGAAGGATTGCCTGATTCAGTAATGGACAAAGTGGGAAAATGTTCATCAGCTAAATAACTATGGGATAAGCTACACAATATCTATTCTTCTCCCATTACAGAGTCTGATATGGTTGAATAATACGTAGGTATAGAACAAGAGGTAAGATGATCATCATGTCAGACAGATTCATAAGAAGAAGAGTTTGTAGTCAACATAAGTGAGTTCTTTTGCTTTACTTGTGAAGAGTGCAGACATAATGAAATTGAATGCCCTTATTTAAAGATTGAAAGTGATGAGACAAAACATCCTAATGAAATAGAAGAAAATCCTGATATTGAAAAGGAAAATGATATTGAAGCAGAATTAATCAGTACTTTGGATGAACTAATTAAATAAAGGAAGAAGAACCAGTCATTTGAGGAACAATTTTCCAAGAAGAATTCTCAATAAAGTTGTGAATAATCCCCAAAATTCATCATGAAACTAAAATCTTGGCTAGAAGAAGCCAAAAATATTGAAGAAACATACAAAAGTCAGATGGAAGAAAAGCAATGTTTGGAAGCCGAAATAGAAGCACTAAGAAAGGAAGCAATAAAAGAGAAGCAATTTTTGGAAACTGAAAGAAAGGAAGCAGAAAAGAGAAAGAAGATACTGACAGATCGTCTTAAGGAAAGAATTGACAACTTAAATCAACTTGAGGTAGAATTTGATCAAGAAGAGAGAAGACTTGAAAAATAAATCATCACATTGAAGATCCAACTTGAAGAAGCAAAGCAAACAGAAGAAGTCGTGAAGATTCAGATGATGAAGAAAGAAGAAGAGGTTGAGAAGCTCGAAGAAGAAGTTGTCACATTGAGAAGTAAAATTGTCAAGCTCGGTAAGAGACAGAAACATCCACATCAGCAGTAAATAATGAAGAGAAGAATTCCAGAGTGCCAGAAAAGAAGAATGAAGAAAAGAGTAAGAGTTATGCAAAAGTACTCAAAGGAAGGAATCATGGTCAGGAAGAATTAAAGAAGAATAAGTATAATAGAGATACATCTTCAACAAGACCTACCACATTCAAGCAACAAAGAATCTTCAACCATGACGAAGAGATCCACAGAAGGGAAGATCATGATCATCCAAGGAAGGAATTCAAAAGGACTACACAACAAACAATATCATCCACTCCCGGGTATGTAAATTTCTCTTACGGTCATTGTTTTTTTTGTACTAAATTTGGACATAAGCTTTCAGATTGCAAGGCTTATGAAAGAATTGTTGAAGCAAGAAATGTTTATGTGGCCCCACATAAATTTGAATGTCAAAAATTCCATAACTATGGACACATAGCTCGCGATTGTAGAAGCATGATGGATACTTCTTTGAGAAACAACATTGATATTAGATATAAGAAGGTTTGGAAAAAAAAACAAGAATAGGTAAAGGAAGATCAGATGAATGAATGACACCCATAAGTCATACTCTCAAGATTGGAAATAGTACGAGAAGAAGACAAATATACAAAGAAAAGGAAAGATGTCAAATATAAGAAGGGTTGGAGAAGAAATGAAAAACAAGAAGAACAGGTGAATAAACAACATGTCGCAGAGATTAAAGGATTTGCAGTAGCACAAGAAAGAAAAGAAGAGAAGGTGAATAAAGAATAGGTTCAAGATATTGTACTTTTAGGAATTGTAGTGCAAGATCAATCCACAATAAGAAAGAAAGAAGTCATAGTTTAGAGAGATGATGAGTCCACAGATGAAGAGGAAGATTACTCCTCATTAGAGCAGGTATTTTTCTAATCCACCCATCTTGGAGACTCCCAACTAATATGAATATTGAACAAGGGGACTCCATGCAATAGTTGAGACAGATCGGAGAACCATCCTTAGAGAAATGGTTGCAGAGACAAATTCAAAGCAGTCGGATAGTAGAAGTATAGAGTAACATATTGATTAGTTGAGAAGTAGTGTTCCCACACAAGTATCAGTTGCCAGAAAAAAAGTTTACATTCCACATATGGATTCAGGCAAGGATATCTTCATTATAGGTTGTCCCAGACATGCAGAGTTTGATGAGAAGATAGATCATATTATTGGACATATTTGATTATGTTTGATCAACAGGAACATGCAATGATCGGTTGTAGTATATTCAAGATAAGTCTTCATAATGGTACAATGATAGATGGGTCAACATTGTGGAAAATTGAGTAGTAGGGTTATGAACAATGTGTGTCACATGGACGGAGAAGGATTCATGACAAGCTTAGCAGGTACAAAAAGCATGGGTCGGAGAATATGCATAGCAATGCATTTACAATTGGAATTAGTGGAATCAATTGGAATCAATTGGTCACAGAAAGGCAAGCAGTGAAAGGAACAACATAGTAGGGAAAGATAATTTGTCAGCATAATCTATATCATCATAAGTACATTGTTGAATAATATAGTTAAGTGAACATGAAAAGTAAATGAAGAAATCAAATTTTGAATGCTTTTTATATATGTTAGTGAAATTAAAAAGAAAGCACCAATGGACAATAAACAACACTGGAGAAAAGGCAAGGAAACATATACATCTTACAAAAAATTCAAGGGAAGAAAAATCATCAGAGAGAGAGATCTAGAAAGGAATATTAGTAGCATACATATAGGGAGACATACCCAGAGGGGGAGATATTCTTTACAGTAGGTACAATATCAGGAGGAGACATATTGATAGGGGGATTTAACCTTTGGTCAAAGATGAAGAGAAAGAACATAGGTATGAAGACAAGGGGAGCAAGCCCAAGCAAAGATACCATTTTCCATTGATGTCAAATAGGGAGAGTGAGAAACATTTATGAGGAGCAATGGTCATAGGGTGAGCATGAGCATTGGAGCATCAATGTTGTCATCAATGTTGGTGTTTCCATCAATGCCAAAGGGGGGTATTTTTGGCCAATTGGTTTGGAATGTTGGTTTTCATTGATGTCAACCCTTAAATATTGATTTCAACCCTTGGAGAGGTCCATAGATGTTGGATATATGTATGATCAAGATTGAAGGTGAGTTAGTTGGGTGCATTTGATGTAATCTACAGATAGCCCTGGAGGTGTGGTTATGGGACCCAAAGTTGATTGAGGATTAATTACATGAAGGACAATGTAATTGTAGGTAATACTATCATAGATGGATAGTACACATCGTGCCATTTCTGGTGATAGGTGGTATGCCACGTGGTTCCTCGTGGTTGAGGAGTTATGAGGTCATGAAGTTGGAAGCCCCACAAATGGGTTAAGAACACCCTATGGAAGCCAAAAAGATGGGTTAAGAATACCCTAATTAGTTGTAAGTCATTAATGAAAGGGTAAAGTGGTTGTAACAAGAAAGTTCAAGAATCCCTAAAGTTAAGGAAAGAGGTTACTTAGAAAAATTATATATATACCTCAAGAAGTCACTCATAAGTACATTCACACACATTCTATGGAATATATTCTAAGTGAGCAAGTGATTGGTATCTAAGGTAACCAAGGAGATCTAAGTTGAATTTTAGAGGGAATATGAAGTGAAGAAGGGAAAAATTCCAAGGGAGGATGAAGTCTTGTGAGTATGTGTTCTAAGGTATGTTATTTACAGGTCATCTTACAATTTTCACTATAAATGTTTTTATAGAATAATTAATGTAGTGAAAATTGGAGGAGGTTGAGAAGACATGTCAAGGTACCTATGGTAAAAATTTCAGCATACCGGTCATAGTATTTCCAGAGATACACTCTGTGGAAAATAGGGGTTTTACCTAGTTTGGAAACTAGTCTCAAACAGGTGTTTCAGGTAAACCATTAATAACTTCTTCATAGAGGACCCAAATTTAGTGAGACTAAATGAATTGGATAAATTATAGTCCGTAGTAGGTTTTTTATGATTTTAATGTCTAGATATCCAATATTCCATGTGTGTCATGCTCTACAAGTTCGCTCTCTAGAATAATACAAAACTTAACAAGGTCTTTCATTTTTGCTATAACTCCTTTTATGGGATGTTCCAGGTAGTGAAAATTGGAGGAATTGCAGATAAGATATTGAATAATATTGGATACAAGTTGCATACCTTCGTTCATTACATGTATTGATTTATGCTTGTTGAAAGTTAGGGTTTGTGACTAATCCAAAAACTAGTCTCGTGAGACTAAGGTAAAGTTTGATGACGATGTTATTCTCTTGTTGATGAAGTTGAGGAAGGTTTGCAGGTCTGTGATCACATACACTAGGTCTGTTACAGAGTTACAATTACTCTTATATGCATTTTTTTAGGGTTACATGTTGATGATGTTATGGTGCATGCTTGAGGCAAGCCTTTGTTATATTGTTGAGGCATTGGCATCTGCTTGAGGCACATATTAGGTGCATAGTTGAGGCATATACTTGGTATATGATATTGGTTATTTGCTAATTTTTTGAGGTAGACATTTGATGTTAATTTCTTGATATATCCTATGGTACATGATGTATGGCATGATTGAGTGATATGGTATATGGTTGAGATACATTGTTGGTACATGGTATTGTACCGGTGTTGATGTACATTGTTGTTGTACATGGTTGACACATGGTAAGATACTTGCTTGGTACTTGGTATACATAGTTGATTCTTGAGGCATATGGTACAAGTTGAGGTATATGGTTGATGCATGGTTTGGTACAGGTGTTGGTGCATGATTGATACATGGTTTGGTACAGGTGTTGGTGCATGGTTGATGCACGTTTTGGTACAAGTGTTGGTGCATGGTTGATGCACTAGTTGTGATATAGGTTGTGGTACATGGTTGATGCTTGGTATGTTACAGGTTGATGGTTTGGTATATGATATGGTACATGGTTGAGACACATATCTTATGATGGTATGCTGGTGATCTTGGTACATGCTTGGTAGAGGCATGTGTTGTTGATGCTGGAAATCTAGTTGAGAGGTGTCCTTGGTATATGATCCATGTGAGAGGATCTAGTTGAGTATCAGTAACAGTGACAGATTGGATAGGTTGATCATGACATGTTGGATACAGTGACAGGTTGATGTGACAGTGGTAGTGATAGTGACAGTGGCAGTGGCAGTTAGTCTACATTTATATTTCAGGGCAACAGGTTGGGGCAAGGAAAGGGGGTTGTATCCTAATTTTTTTTGGTGCCGAAGAATCAAGGAGTTGGAGCTTCCTTCAGGTTGGAGCCTAAGAATTAGGTGGTTGTAGCCACTGTCTGGTTGGAGTCGGAGAACCCAGGGGGTTGTAACCTTCTTCTGGTTGGAGCCAGAGAATTTAGGGAGTTGTAGCTTCCTTCAAGTTGGATCCTGTAAATAGGTAGTTGTAGCCTCCTTCCAGTTGCAGCTGGAGAATTGGGAATTTGGTGCTTCCTATGAATGAATTCTTGATATATATAAGAAATCCTACCATGATTTTCTCCCTTTTGGGTTTCCAAGTAAATACTAGTGTATTGTGTTCTTGATGTGATGTTGATGTGATATTGCTTATGATATATATATATATTGAATGCAATCATAGATGATACATTGATGATAAACATTTGAACATTGTTGATAAAGTGAAATAATATATATTGTGGTTAAAAGTGGTATAAAGTGCTCATATTGATTCACCCCCCCCCCCCCCCNTTCCCCCCCCCCCCCCCCTAGTATTCCAACACTTGTTATAAAAAGTGAAAATCCATGGTTAAACCAAAGCCAATCAGGAGTTTGTAGCCAGTTAAAGAAAACTTTGCCTCACTAATTGGCTCTTTGAAAAGGGTATGTTAGATGGAAAGTACTTGAAATATTGAGTTATATCTTTTTGAAATTTGGAATCATTGTGGTACACAGAACCTTTGAAAATTTCCTTTAGTTTTTGAGCTTATCTTTAACATTTAGATTGGAAGTAAAGGCCCTAGAGTTCCATTAACATAGATAACTAGTTTTTTCAGTGTGTTTCCATTTGTTGTGCCCACAACAACCTTGGTTTTATTTTGATTTTTATAAGCAAAAGGAAAGCCACCCCCCACCCAAATTTGAGCTCTAATTCTTGATCCACTACTACTATGAGCCTACTGAATAACTTTGATTTACCTTGAGGGGGTTAGGGATTTATATATTTATTGATTATTTATCTTTGAGGATGTTTGACATAATTGATATTGTACTTTCATATATTCTTCATTGTACCTTTGATTTATGACACTTCTTTGATCCTTGTGTGATGAGATTGACAGGATGTCTTTTGAAGATTTTGCATTAATTTATTTGAATGGATTTAAAGGTGTTTGTTGATCCTATCTGATTTCAAGGTTTAATGCTCTATTTTATGACTTGAAGAGAATCTACTTTTAAGGATCTTGTGTTTCCTCATGCGTTGGCTTGTACTATCATCCCACTATATCATTGAGAAGTGAATGATTGGATTGAATGAAAATCATATTGCTACTTTGCATCTTGTAACTATTTTCCTCATATTCATACTTCAAGCTCTCACATGTTAATCAAATTCCTCAATTTAAAATACATAACTACAATCATAGTATCATTATTTTTTTCTTATAGTTTGAGATATTATTTTCGATTACATGCAAGAAAGAAAAACATTTTTACAGACCTTTCATGACATTTTTTTGCAGCAACAGATTGTTCATGAAAGGCAAAGATCATAGATGATTTATTTTAATAAATTCCTCCTTTTCATTTTTCGAACAATCCCAACTATTTTTCATAGATTTGTTAGTAAAATGGAAAGGGGAAAGAATGTAGATTTTATAACTATTAGCAAGTGTATTCTTCCTTGTACAACAAAGTCACTTCTTCACGTGGTTGCAGTGAGAGGGTTGAAGAGTCATTTCATATGCAAGATACTTATGTTCTTTCAAGTCTTCAAGAGAATCATGCCAAAAAAGAAGAGAAATATGGTGTACAGTCAAGGAAGAATGGTCATGTGCATTTGGTCACAGAGGATAGAAATGTCAAGAGCATAGCCTCAAAGTGATAAAAAGAGATGGAAAGCCCAAATTTCCTATGCCCATAGTGACCTTCAAACCCCTATATGTTGAGATTGTCTTAAGCCTAAAGTCTTTATAAATTGGAAATCCCAAATTCCTGCCCATCTCGATCTTGCTCTAACTTTATCTCTCAAATCATCTGAGTCCCATATTTCTAGGTGTGGAACCTCGATCTAGACGTGGAACCCTGAACTGCACCTCAAACCTTGACCCAAATTCAAAACTAAGCCTAGATTCTCCTTACCCATCGAGATTTATATGATCTTGTACATATTTATTTTATTTTATCCCAGATCTTTATTTTATTTTTATTTTTATTTTTAATTTTTATTTTTATTTTATCAATGGTTTAATTTCTCAAACCCCTACATAATTTTGAATTTCGTGAATTCCATGTATTATTTTAATATTTTATTTCATTAGGGATTTACCATGTCGAGAACTTTCCATTGGATCCTGAATATTTTATTATTTTTTCATTAACGAGTTTTCACTCCATTAGGATTTTACTCATTTTAGGAGGCCATGCATTTCAAGAAATCGATTATACCATGGGGATTTTACTGACTGTGGGGATTTTACCTCAATTACATGTTAATTTCTATTTTTATCTTATATTTTCTAGATGCAGGTATGGTCAAAACATTAATGCAAGTTTCAAACTCTATACCTCTCCTATCTACACATTCAAACTACAATGGGAGGGAAAAACAATATAAACCACTTGGAATCACTTCTCACAATGCATGTGGGATAAATTATTAGGCTTATAAGATCAACGGTTGAGATTTACCATGAGATGAGATCGATGACTCCTAAGTGCTAAATTTAAAGGCCCATATCTCAAATTTCAGATGGCCAAATTGGGCATGAGATGGCTCATTAGAAAGTTGGAGAAGTGAAGAAAACATCAGTAGAGTTGTTCTTTCCAAATTTATAGCAAAAATTCTGAAAAAATCGAGAAAAGAGGAGGCATGAATTTGATTGGATATTGACCGTGAATTGTTCCACAACTCATAACTCTAGTTTCTAAAGGCCAAATCGAGCTAATATCTCATTGGAAAGCTCAAGACTGAAGGAATAATCTAAAATAGTATCTTTCCTAATTGACATTAATAAATTATAATATTTTAATTAATACAACTATCAATATCTCATTTTTTAATCAAATATAAGTGGATTTATATGTTTTCGTTATCGTAGCTTTAACAAGAATGCATGGGGACACGAAAAGTTCCAATGAAGACACAAATTCCAAAAATATTAAGAGTCTAAGAAGAGGAACAAATATAATTGCACAATATATAAGAGGAAGTGAAGATTCCATAAGAGGAACAGTCCCAAGTGCAGTGAACTATCTTCTCTCTAAGAATCCCATGGTATGAACAGTAATCATCAAACTCCTTGCTGCAATATTCACATCCATTGTCTGATCTGAGACACTTCAACCTTTTTCATGTCTCATTCTCAACCAAAGCTTTTCTTTTCTTAAAAGTATAAAAAACAACATATTTTTATTGAATGCAATAAACCCAAGTTTTTCTAGTTGCATCATCAATAAAAGTCACATAATAACGAGAGCCACCAAGAGATGATATCTGAGTTGGTCCCCATACATCTGTATGCACAAGATCTAACCTTTCACTCTTCTTTTATTTTCCAACTATGATAAATCTGACTCTCTTTTGTTTTCCATAAACATAATGCTCACATAAATCCAAATTAATTTGTTTAAGATCTGGCAACAAATTTCTTTTGTGAAGTATTTGCATCCCCTTCTCACTTATGTGTCCAAGCCTATGATTCCACAGTGGTGTATCCACTCCTTTGGAAGCTAAAGAGATAGAAGAGACAGTATTACCAGTACATAAATACAATGTACCTACCTGATCTGAAAATGATCTTTTAAATGACTATGGTTAAGTTTATGCATGAGTTATTTTACCATTTAGGATTTAAAGAGAAGAAGAAGATTTAATGAAAGAATGTTGCAGCCATCATAAAGAATGCAGAACAAAAAATGAGCATTAAGAACAACAAACCATAACTCCAAAACTTGTCAACAGAGTTAGGCAAAGTTGCATATGTCTTCGGGCCTTTGTCTCAGTAGGGGATGCTTCTTTATTAATCTTCAATGCTCAAAATGTACATCAAAATTATATCAATTGGCTCTTTTATTAACTCTGTTGTATTCTGCTCTGTCTCAGGAACCCAATGCAACAAATGCATCAAAAAAGGTTGTGCGTAGCTCCCAAAAATGGCCTCCAAAGATTGGCTACTTTGCTAGATTCTCTGCAGTAAAACCCCTTGTTCTGTACTATTCTGCATATCTTGACTTGCAACAGCACTAGTAAAAGTTTTGATTTAAATAAGTGGTGGTCGTGGGATCAAATCCCAACAACCCCACGATATAGAAATTATATGGTGTCTCGAATCTGCACCTAACACCATAATATATGGTTTAAAAATCCACAGATATGATCTTGTGGCAATAAAAATGGGCATGCGGGAATTGTAATATGGTATCAACCATATTATATATGATTCGTGGCATGTAATAATGTGGAGCACCTTTTTATACAACCACAACTATATGATTTCCTTTTTTAAAAAGCTTTAACCATATCATATGTGTTAACACTCTGTAATTCCCATAGGTTGTCAAAGGGTAGAAGAAATTGATAGAGGTAACTATCAAAACCATTTTTGAAGCTGGGATATAACCCTGCCAATTTCAGAGAGGGATCTTTATGTAAGATTTAGATTTGTTTAAGTTTTAAATGTTAGGCTAGTTATGATAGTCTGAATTTGCTTGTCTATTGGTAATAGTCGACTGAACGAATGCATTAAACTTCCATTGGGCTATGGGGTCTGTATTAAAGATGAGGATCATATTCAGATTTTTATGAGGTTTTCTTCACAGGGAAAGGTAGTAAAACTATTGGATCTATTGAGATTAAATGAGGTGAAATAAGACAAAAAAGGTGTGAGAGACCACTAAGCAAAGGAGTTGCTAAGAATTCTCTTACTTAATTTCAGATGAAAAACATAGAGACCATTAAAAGACCAGAGACGGAGTATATAAGATAAATTATGTTCTATTGACTTCCTTTTAATGATTAGAATCTGAAATACATAAATGATTCACAAAGAATAAGAAAACATTTAACAAAGAAAGAGAGACATCACCAACAATTTGACACAAGAATCCTGTAAATAAACATGTTTTATTACTAGTCGATCCTTTGAAAAGTTTACACAATAGCTCCTGGGTGCAAAAATCAACCCCCAATACTTCAAAGGAAGAAGTATTTATAAAGTAATTTACAATCAAATCCTGTCATAAATGACTAGGATATTATGGAGGAAAAATCTAACTAACTAGATCTCATATTACAAAATATAGGAATTTTGTTGATCTATCCGGATCCTTGGTGTTGATTTTGTGCAAGTAGTTGGTGACTCATCACTTTGACTTGACTTTCTGCTCCACGCTGACTCGAAATTCCAAATCACCTTTACTCAAGTAAAGAACACAAATCTTCCCATCTCTTTTTACCAGGGATGGAAACCTTAAGTAACTTTTTGTATATCTCGTCCATCTCAGTATACTTGGAAAAAGTGGGCTTGGTGATAAAAATATGTTTTATCTCATGCTAGATGCTCAACTCCAACTATAATGTCTCTAGGAAAGCTTTGCTAGTAATGCTTCCTTGTATACTTGCAAACTTGGAACCATCCTTTGCCACTGCACTGATCTTCTGCTTGATCTGTTTGTACTTGTCAAAGATATTTGACCATGTTTTCTCATGAAAGGACTCGGATGACATAGTAGTGTCTTTTTTGTTTTTTAGATGAAGATGTGGACACTATGAACTAATTACCTAAAAATCTTAATGAGTGTGGTCCCTCCATGACTATGGTAGAATGCATTTCTCCTTCTTTGAGTAGTTCTGGTGTGTGACTAGTTTTAGCCCTCTTTCTATAGACTTGGAAGTCTTCAGCTGACACCTCTATGACTGAAGGGGAAACCACTTTCCTTGCTCTTTTTTTTGTTTGTATTTGAGGTGTGCTGGTATGTGAAGCAGTAACAGGGGGAGGTTGTTATTTTGTTTCCAGCAGTGTGTTCTCTTTCCAATTTGTCTGATTCATACACCTTTCTACCTATGTCTTGTGTACATGAACATAAGGAGTGATCTTTTGTTTGACCCTGAGCTCTGAGATGACACCAAATGGGTCATAATTCCATGTGAAACTCTAAGTGAAGTTCATATGTTTCAAGAGGTTGTTTGTCTCTTCTCCTGCAGCTCTATTGTTTCATATGAAAGAACCAATTTGGGTCTTGATTCTGAGTTGTTGTTTCTTCTTGACTGATACAAAATGGATGTCATCAGAGTTCACCATCTTCCTGATATATTCAAATGCAAAGATCCTTACAACGAGATATTTTGACAGCCTGTATGGTGGCAATTCACATCCATAAACTCTTATTTCAATGTGATTTTGGTATAGATACCAATCTCCTATTTTGTCCAAATCAGAGAGATGAAGAATTCTCTGGACTTCTTCATTGATTATTGGCTCTATTCTGTTGTTGAGCATGCAAACCACTGGGTGATAAAATTGATCAATGAAATCCTTGAAGTTGAACTCAGTTGAATTTTTCCTCACTAGTGAGGTCCATGAAGTCATTGATTGAGGGTTTCCTTCCAGATCCAATTTCTGAAGAGCAAATGAAAATATATCTGACTGAAAAAACAAGAATAAGTACACCAACATTTAGGAATATCTGAACATTCCTTCTGCTAAAAATTTGAAAAACTGATCATGTATGTTGTCATCCAAAAACTAACTGAAATCAAATTGGATTGTGGCCTTTTCTTCTATGGAGAAAATGGATAGAAAACATAAGATAGGTTCATCTACCCATTCATCTGAAAAATATCCTAATAGTTAATAGAGGGTATAAATAATCTGGTTTGCCTTGACAGAGAAGATAAAAGATGGATAGGGAGGGTTTTTCTTAAGCAATTGAGCATCTTCTCGCAGAAAGATTTCAAAAATATGGGCTCTTTGGGAGAAGGAGAGTTTTTGGTAGAGGTCATCCAGGTCTTCGACAGAGAAAGGGATTGCAGAGTCAATTCTCATGATCTGTAACATTTGATTAATGGATTCGGGGGTAATGGTGAACAGGGTTTCTCTAGAAGAGGAAACGATGGCCCTTTGGCCGGGAAAATAATGGGCTTGACATTTCAAGGCAAATTCCAAGAAGTGGAAGGTCTGGGGGAACATGTACAGGGGAAAATTGGACTCCCAGAGTCCAATCTTATCACTCTGATCCAGGAAAATCTCCTTTAGCCATAAGTGTAATTCGAAGAAGTCAAATTCACACTTCGGCTCTATAATTTTGTAGTCTTTATCTTCCAGGGGAATATGATCCAGATCGATGGGAGGGGGAAGAAATGGATTTTCGAATGTCCCGGTGGATTTAGATTTGGGAGCCATGACTAACAGAATTCTGAAGGTGAATTGATGGAAGACTGTAATTACCTAGGTTAATAGCGTCTGTCGATAGTGGACCTTGGTGGAAGTTGGCTCGAAAGATGGATTTGGCGCGGTGTTGAGAGTGTCTGGATCTGCAAATAGTGCCACAGTGTTGAACAAACGAGGTTAAATAGTGCACAGAGGTGTCGGTTATGGCACAGGGTGATGACTAGGTGAATAATGGTCAGGGGGAGGGCATTGATTGGCCAATGGGTATGTGGGGTGTGACGTGTGACAGGTGATAGTGGGGTACGGTGGCAGAGTGAGGTGGGCGGTATTGGGTAGGTGGTTAGGCAGGATTTTGGGGGGTAGACGGTAAGTGGATTTGAGTGGGGGGGGGGGGGGGGGNATGATAGGGTGACACGTTAGGTGGGTCCACCGTGGGGGAAACCATTTTTCCGGACTCCCCCTCCCCCCCACTGTTAAAGGTAGAAAGGTCGGGGGGGGTCCGAAAAGCACTGACGGTCATTGATCTGGGCGCTGCTAGATGTCGTCGATGGAAGATGTGCACCTTTTAATCGCAACACGACAAATAGTCATATCCACAAGAAACTTAGGATAAAATCATGCGATGGGTAGCGCTAAGCTCCCCCTTTCTTATTTTTTCACCAAGGTATTATTTCCTAAGCTATAAAACATCAAATTTACTCAAATAAAGGGTATTTTAACAATCCCTTTGCAATTTTTATTGAAATAAACATCACTAACCTAACTCCTAGCCTAATCAACTAGCACATTAATCCATCTTAGTCTATTGAATTAATCATTACTCTAACCTAACTAATTTGGCCAAGATTAAATTGTTTGACCAAATTTATTCACTAACCTATCAACATAAATTTAAAAGGTTTGATCATGATTATATAGTATGAGCCAAACCAAATTTATTTTTCATGGGGTTTTATATTTTCTCTTTTTTTATTTTTATACCCTCTTTTCATTTTTTTTATTTTTATCCTTTTTCTTTCTTTCTTTTTCTTTTCTTTTGTTTTTGTTTTTCTTTTGTTTTCTTTATTCTTTTCCTTTTCTTTATTCTTTTTGTAAATCATTTGCAGAATAAAATATTATTTACAATAAAATATGACTAGAGGAAGAAATTGTAATCACCAGGGGATACTATGAAATATAGGGTTATAACAGTATGGTTGTAAAAACCATGATATAAGGGGAATAAAATATTGTGTTGGTATGATTCAACCCTTTTTTAAAGGGATTAGATATATATAACCCACTTAATAATATAATATTGCCACATGTTTTAATAA
Source organism: Picea engelmannii (assembly GCA_009831015.1). Lineage (NCBI taxonomy): Eukaryota > Viridiplantae > Streptophyta > Pinopsida > Pinales > Pinaceae > Picea > Picea engelmannii. Next base: position 882,672 of record ML778284.1, read on the forward strand.
GTACCATTGTAGCTTGAACGGTTAGCGCCAAAGGTTGAAGTTGTTAGTGTTTGCGGAGGTGTTGAGTTCGATTCCCACAGAGTACAAATAGAAAAAAATTTGACATTTGGCCCTTATTGGTCTAATCCAGGGTACCACGTGGCACCATTGGATTGGGCCACGTGTCACACCCTGTGAGTGGCCCATACTGACTAGTCACCTATCTAGTAAACCTGCCACTCGATTGTACAGTCAACACCCACTGCCACATGTCACATTCTGACACTACCACATGTCACTATCTACCACTTCCATGTCACTATCTATCACTGCCACATGTCAAGCTCAGAAGTTTCCACGTCACCCTTTGACGAGTTGACTTTTTACCTGTTTATGCAAAACTTCAAAATGCGATAACTTTCGCATACAGACTTAGATTTTCAATATGTTTACGCCACCAGAAAGCTTGCGACGAGCAATTTGTGATGGTGTAGATTTCATGAGCATTGGAGAATTTTGATTTTTGAGCATTTCAGGATCCTCCTGGATCACACCTCCCCACTGAGACCTTTTGGTCCTCCAAAGGATATTAACCAGACATCAAGTACGGGATAGGCCTCTCCACTTGTCCTTTGTCTTTAAAATATGTCATGTGAAACTGTCGCATCACAATCAATTGCATAATAACCATGACAACTAAAATCATATTGTTAGCCATTTGAACTCATTCATGTCTTACTGAATCCACTACCATCCATGTAGAAAACATTAGCATAGATAATATCATAAATATGACTGAAAATGAACTAATATGTTTGACAGGCTTGCATGAATTTAACTTATCTTCAAGCAAAGTATGATTGAACTCACATCCTACAACCATCTCATGTTCATGCTTAAGACCAACTGCTTTACTTGGCACAATTATAGGTATGTTGCTTGCATATGTTACCTTTCATAATTATTCCATCCTTAGTAGAGTTTGATTTGCTTTAATATTATGAGCATGTACAACATGTAAATGTGTTGAACCTGCACAAAATAGATCTAGCTAAACAATTATACACACATTTGCAGAGAGAATAAAAGAAAGAAGAAGAAGGAGAGAAAGAATAGAAGAATTCTCATTAACCGTTATGAATAATGAATAATTTACACATGATATACTTTGTGTAACTCAATGAGTTCGACTTGAGGTGAACCAAGTCGCCATAGTGGTGGCCTAGAGTGATCTGGACACACACACCAACAGTTACGGGAGTGAACTGCCACCTATTCTAGTCTCTCAGGCAGTGACAGGAGTGAACTGCCACCTAGTTGAGTTGAGTAGTCAACTAGTCTTTAGTTAACTAACTGAACAAAAAGTAGTGAGGAGTTAACTCAAGGAATCAAGGCTAATGCGCCACTATGGTGATGATACCAAGGCAAGGTCGAATTAGCATGGTGATGATCCCAATGCAACATCTAAACTCAAATCAAATAGTCAAATTGAAGTGTCAACTGAAAGAGAATATTCTCCAGGTGGAATATTCTCTTCTAAAATATAGGAGACTGGATAATGACTAATTATGACTAATAAACAAATAAAAACCTTAGGAAAAAGAAATCCTAGGTGTGTGTGAAGTAACTCCAACACCCCCCCCCCCC
>ML778284.1:884327-896013 GCA_009831015.1 Picea engelmannii
TGGGAAAAAACGCCCCTCAAGGTACAATGTATGTAAAAAGAAGAACTACAATTGTTAGGCAACTGTGTCCTTCACTCCAAGACAACCTCGCAGAGAATGGAATTTCTGATTAGTGAAGGTCTTGGTGAAAATGTCTATCGTATGTTCTGTTGAAGAACAAAACTATAAGTCGATGATCCCCTCGTGTACTAAGTCTCATATGCAGTCCATGTGGATCTCGATGTGCTTCGTCCGTTGCCTCTAAATTGCATCTCTGCAAAACTTCAGAGTACTATGGTTGTCACACCAGATGACGATCGATCGATGAAACTGAATGCCCAACTCAGTGAGAAAATGTTGTAGCCACATAGACTGAATGGTTATGTTAACTACCCCTCTATACTCTGCCTCAGCTGAAGATAGAGCAATGGCAGCTTGCTTCTTGCTCGACCAACAGATAGGACTACAACCAAGACTGAGTGAGTAACCAGATCTGGACTTGCAATCAATGTTATCGCCAACCCAGTCAGAATTAGTAAACCCAATGAGATCTAATGTAGAGTTTGTTTCATAATGAATCCTAAAGGTGATGGTGCCCTATACATATCAAAGGATACACTTTGTAAATTTCCAATGTAGCTCATGCGGCTCCTACATGAACCTGGAAACTGCACCAACTGCATATGAGAGGTCTGGTCTGGAGTGTGTGAGATACAACAAGCTCCCCACTAGTTGTTTGTACAATGTGCTGTCAACCAGTGGAGTCTCCCGGCCATCCTCAAGTTTGACTCTTGATAAAAAAGGAGTCGGAGCAGACTTGCAATCTGTCATGTGAAATCTCTCAAGGAGATCTCGTGCATACTTGGCTTGAGACAGTTTGATGTCTGATGCATCTTGATTGATCTCAAGTCCAAGGAAGAAGTGTAGCAGACCCATGTATGTCATCAAAAACTTGTCATGAAGAATCCTCTTGGTTGCAGCAATCATTGAAGTCGAACAACCGGTGATCAACAAATCATCGACATACAAAACTAAAAGTAGAAGTGAATCAACCGTCCTGAGCATGTATACATTCAGTTCTGATTTACAACGTACAAAGTTCTGTGACAACAGGTAGGAGTCCATCTTGGCATACCATGCCCTCGGAGCCTGCTTGAGGCCATAAAGTGGACTTCTTCAGTCGACACACCAAAGATGAGTCCTGCATAAATCCCTGGGGTTGCTCGATGTAGATCTCCTCAGAGAGATCGCCATGAAGAAATGCATTCTTTGCATCCATCTGATGGACTTCCCATCCCTTAGCTGTCGCAATGGCAAGGGTCAGTCGAATGGAATCCATCTTCGTTATTGGAGTGAAGGTCTCATCATAGTGTTGGCAGCCAATTCACATTTTTCTATTGTCTTATAGGCTGCCTACACCAATGTTTTGCAAACATCAATTTTTCGTCGCAATTTTTAAATAAACGACACTTTTATTTTTGCGACATTTGCACATTTACCTTCGTTTTGTTGTCACGACTGTAAGCATGAAAACTTAGTCTTTCGAAGTCGCATTGAAATCATTATTTGAACTGTCATTATCCTTCTTGTCAAAATTTCCATTACGCTTACATTTCACTTATCATTATGCAGTTGGCAAAACTTTCGAACTATACTCACTGGACATTCTTGGATTGATTGTGTGACTTAGTTTCATTGAGTTTGTAATGCATTGGCATTTGGATTTACATTTTATTTGACCTACTTGACCATTGGTTTCATGAAAATACATAGGTGTTATGATTAAATCCTTCATATATATCTTTTAATATAATGCCTATGTTCGTGTTTTCATAACTATTGGTATGTTGATTATATGAAGACCCATTGGCACCTTGGTTAAACTATTGATATGAGCTGATACATTGGCGCATGGTTAAATATTTGGTATTGGTTTCAAATTGTATGTTAATGGTTTAAAACTATGGCACAACGTTGATTGCGCGCGTTGGTTTATACACTTACCATTGGATTCATTGGTCGGCCAAGTGACTTCATTGTTTAACTATGCTATAATGGGTAGAACAACTATAATTCGGCGGTTGTACTTTGGCAATAACTATTTTGCATGGCAGAGATAATCTCCACCACCTTCGCACGATGACATTTATGTCTATCCCTTATTCCCGTTTACCTCTGTTAACTCGGGTAACCCTTCGTGCATTTTGCTCCTGTGTGTGCTATGATCCAAACCCTGGACTTACCGTGTGCTCGGCTCCATGGCACCGGTGGTGAGAATCGAACCAAATGGCAGCCAAGCCTTACTGTTATTTGACAATGCCTGGAAAGACTTGGAAGATAACGGTTGGCTTACCTTCGTGCAGAGATTTGAGGGTTTTAACTTATTTGTGGCACATCAGTTTGCTCTGACGTTTGATGGTTGTAGAGCCAAGGTGGGTGACATACAGTTGGAAATCGATGAGAAGTTTATCAGTTMTGCTACAGGGTTACCTGCCACGGGCCAACGTTGGTTCAAAAATTCGAAAGTGGAAGAGGTTCCATGGCCACTACTGTTCGTCTCCCGAAAGGTCACCTCTTGTGACAGAGGTATGCCCATMTCYRYGCTKAAAMCWCGATGGCATGACCTTTTCATAATAGTCAAACAGTTCGTGACCTGTGAAGGTCGATATGGACTCGTGTTTCTCTACCACCTGCGTTTGTTAATGAATTTTATGGGATACCCGTTGAATATGCCCTTTTACTTTCAGCGTAGCCTATGTAAAATGTCTAAAAGGTTTAAAAGGCAGAAGGCCGACAGTAGCCTGTTCCACCATGGACTTATTAAACTTATCATTGTTTATCACTTGAGTTTACATGGTGATAGCTAGAGAGATTTCATCGCCCGAAATGGTTTTGATGACATAGACCCTGTCCAGGTTGACAAGCATGTGGTTAATGAAACCAATGTCCAGCCACACGTGCCCTTCCATGTCCTACTTCCCTCTCCTAAGCCCTCGACCGACCCTGACATTGATTTACCAAACGTTATAACAGAGAAGGATGAGGTTATTAAAAAGCCTGTAAGCAAAAGGGCCAAGGCAAACCCTACTGTTATTGCTAAGGGTAAAAAGAACGCTCAGCTTATTTCAAGGATGGCTAGAAACAAACCTAAACCCTCTGCTGAGCAAAAGCCCATAGTCCTTAGTGAGGATTTGGACTCTGACGTAGAACGTTTTTTAGCCAGTGAGTACCCTTACTCACAGGGTTTATGCCCCAAGCCACCTTATGATTTCGTTTCGAATCTTCCCCCTTGCCTAAGAAATAATCCAAGCTACCCTGGTATCAAACTGCCTAACGAAACCCTTGGCAATGTAATCAAACCCTCACCTGTGTTTTCGAAACCCATACGGTCGTCCTGTGACCAATGTGATTTATGGTTGGAACGATACTACATCGACGTTCCCATACTCCAATCGAAAATTCAATCGCTGGAAAGTCAAGTTGCAATATTGACCAGCCAAAGAGACAAACTCCAAGCGACTGATACGGAGCAGAGAACCATCGGTTCCATAATTTTCAAGAATGTTGAATCGGCCACAGCCGTTATCAACTCCAAATTGTCATGATCAAGCTGTCTGCTCGCCATACAGGTATGATTTTGATATCGTTTTGAGTTTTGTGAGTGATCAAGATTAATATAGTGATTGGAATTTGGTCTTCGAATAGCTATGTTTATATTTTGGAATGGCTCTGTCATAATGTGTTCATCCTGTATACTTTTCTCTTTGCTAAAAATAAATGGAATTTCGTTTTAGATACATGAGTTGATCATTCCCAGTTTAGCCATCGATAGATTTTTTGGATTTGAATGGTTTTCCTTTGGATTTGATTTGTTCGTTTTTCTGATTGAGTTAACGAAATTGGTGTTTTGCTTTCAATTGAATTCGTTTTGTATCTACTCTGAACATGAAGTTTTTCATGCTCAATTTAGAATACGATCATGTTTGGATATGATTTCGTTATGGTTCATGTGTTGTGATTGGCAAACGATTTCAATGAGTTTGGTTGTTACGATCTTGTAATATATTGTGTCATGTAATCTTTTAAGAACAGGAATACAACTATGTTCGGTCTCAATTTGGAAAGAACGACTATGTTTCTACGAAAACAATGCTCTCATTTAAGCATGTGCAAATACGCCCGAATCGTGGAATGGTTTATAATAACTATGCTAAAACCTTAACTGTTCAATTCGTTCTTATTCTGATTGGATTATCCCATACCTTGAGTTGGCAAGATGGTTTTATGAGTTGGATTCAAATTATAATTGCTGCTCTGTTTGATTTTAAATTTGCAAAACGAATTGGTCAACCTAGGTTATCTTTATCAAATCCGGTTATAATTCATTTGAATGGAATCGATCTTGTTTGCCCAATTTGCAATAATCAATGATCGGATAATTCTTACGAATTCTGTTACCAATTTATTGATCCTGTTATGATTTTATTTGAGTTGATTTTCGCACCACTTTGAGTTAATCCACTCGTGGCATGAATCGTTTGCTATGACAATACAGTTATAACGATTTGAAAATGATCTGGTCTGGATGCGATCGTATCTCCTGTTGATAAGGCAGCATAACAATTGCCTACGATTTGTTTTGATTATATCGGTTTCACATTGATATCAAACGATTTCACAACTGTTGATTACGATTCTGTTCGTTCTATTTTGTGGTAACAAAAGAAACAGAGTACGCGTATCTCTGTAACCATTTGATTGATCTTGATCCTGTTTGATTTCGAATGGTATAACCAGTTCAATTTCAATGATTCGTTTTCAAATAGCTATTGGATGTTAATTGAATTTAATTCTTTAAAAGATTATCAATCAATTTTAATGTTGATTCTGTGTCTTATTTAGACCAGCTACATAATCGCAAGATTCTGTAGCTAGTCTATAGAATTAGATTTTTATCATTTTATTAATAAAAGATCCTTCTAACTTGTCCATTTTTTACCTTTTTCAGGTAAATTCGAATTGCATGGGATATACTGGACAGTCTAGGGGATATTTGTGTGTTTAGTTTTATTGTAGTTTCCTAGTTTAAGTTAAACTTGGGATATATTCCCAGATTTTATGTAAACAATTTTGATAACTTCCACATGGAGGTTTTACCCTGTGGAAAACCTTTAAATACTTATTATTTTTTGTAATAAGGATCATCCTCACTTGTGGGAGAACCAGGCTATGGATTCCTAATACAAACTGAGACAGAACTTGATGTTCTGTTACAGCTTTCGCTTTCATAATGTCAATCTTTTGTTTCAAGTTTATGCATGTCATTAGCAATTGATTATAGACTACTTTAGCTATCATAGTCTTTTGCAGAATGATGTGATTTAATTAATATGATCCATGTCTGATTTCTTTCAATACTTAAAAATACAACAATTACTTAGTTCAGTTAATGAATGACAGATTTCTCTTCTTCATCAATTGAATTATTTTGTATAAGTCTTTGCATACAGGTTTATCTAACTGTGGAGAGTTATAAATTATATGATTGTTGTGATTTTTATGTCTTGTTTGTCCTGTAATCATACTTGAAGAGCACTGCAGCTATCATTTACGAACATCTCCTTGATAATTCAGTGTGGCTTTCCTCCCTCCGATCAGCTAACACAATCATCATACACAGGACAAATCTGGAGCGTTTCTCCAGGTCAGTTTGTGATTTATTTTTGTTAGTTTGTTTAGTATAATATTAGTAGTTTAGTTAGATATATGTTTAGTTAGATGTGTGGTTAGAATTAGTATATTAGTTGTTTAGTTTAGTTAGTTTTTGTTTTATTTCTGTTCATAAAATTATAAAATCAGCAAAAATATCTTTCTCTGTCTCAGGGCAGAATGAAAATGAGTTTTTCAGGTTTTATTCAAATCTGTAAATTGTAGATAATGTACATTTTGTGAATAAGTTATATTAACATTAGTAGTTAGACAGTTAATTAGTTAGAGTTAGTATAGTATTAGTTAGTAGATTGTATATATAGAATAGTTAGATTAGTTTAGTTTGTTTTACAGTTAGTTTTAGTTAGATTAGTTTATTAGTGTGTTTTATTTCCTTTTTAGTTAGATTAGTTTATTAGTGTGTTTTATTTCCTTTTTAGTTAGATTAGTTTATTAGTGTGTTTTATTTCCTTTTTAGTTAGATTAGTTTAGTTTGTTTTAATAGTTAGTTTTAGTTAGATTAGTTTAGTTTTTATTGTTAGTTAGATTAGTTATTGTAGATTAGTTTTCTTTTGTTTTATTGGGACCTTAGATCGGCTAACGGAGCCACTAAAACCGTCAGGGTGGTTCATTCCAAACGGCTTGGGTTATTAGACAACCCCGGACCGGTTCCACTCTCTCAGTTGAAGGACGGTCAATTTCGCCCGTCAACACATAGTCAATACCATGAACATGCTTAAAGCCTTTGGCGACAAGCCTGGCTTTGTATCTACTGATCTGTCCATCCGCTACTCTCTTGGTCCTATAGACCCATTTGCATCGGACAAGTTTCCTCCAAAAAGGAAGGGGAACCAGATCCCAAGTCTGGTTCTCGAGGAGGGAGTTGTACTCCTCCTGCACGGAGGATTCCCAAAAGGAATTTCCAACAACCTCGCCATAAGAATGTGGATATGAAAACTGAACCAAGAAAATATGCCTAGAAGACAATGGTTCAATGGAAGTGAGTGCAATAGGAGGCTCCTCGAAATCAGATCGAGTCCTCCTAGTATCGGTTGGATCACCTACAAGATCCCCTGCATCCTGAAGAGTATTTTGTGCCCACTTGGGCCTCTACTCTGGCTCTACAACTACATCTGGATGCTCTGACTCTGCATCTGACTGTACTAACTCTGAATCTAAATCATCTGAGTCCTCTGAATCAGAACTGTCATCTGAAGAAGAGTCGGTATGTGCATGCTCATCATCTCGAAGATGTGGAAGAGTGAAGGTGTATGCATGCAGCTGTTGAGGTACATGCGAGACACTTTCCTCGAATTGGACACTACGCTCAATGATGAGTTAGTCTGAGGAAAGATCAATAAGACGATATCCCTTCACACCGTCAGGGTATCCAACAAAAATGCACTCAGTGCTTTGTGGATCAAGTGCCTTCCTCTTTCCATAGGGAATCCGGGCCCATGCATGTGAACCAAAAATACGAAAGTGGGTCAATTCTGGTTTGAGGCCGCTCCAAGCCTCGTAGGGGGTATTATCCTTGATAGATCTATGGGGAGATCTATTTTGGATGTATGTTGCACAGTTAAGTGCTTTGGCCCATAGTCTCTATGGTAGTGACTTTGCATGCAACATGCAAGATGCCATCTCCTTTAGAGATCGGTTTTTCCACTCAACAACTCCGTTTTGCTGCGAAGTGTAGGGAACTGTATGTTGCAACTGAATCCTCGCCTCATGGAAAAGATTGTGGATCTCATGATTCACATACTCTCCCCTGTTATCAGTTCGGAGGACTTTGATCTTCTTTCTGGACTGTGTCTCAACCAAGGCTTTGAAATCTTTGAGGTGTTGAAAGACTTCTGAATTTTGCCTGAAAAAGTAAATCCATGTAAAACGTGAGAAATCATCAACAAAAATGAGAACAAACCTCGCTTTGTTGATCGATGGATGCAGAAAAGGACCCATGAGGTCATTGTGGATCAGATCTAAAGGTGCGAAAGCTCTTTGAGACTTTCCTTTGTCAAATTTCTCTTGAGGGTGTTTCCTGAGAACACATCCCTCACATAATCCCTTGGAGAAAAGGATGTCTAGTAGACCATCAACTAATATGTGCTTGCTAAGCTATTGCATGTATCTGAAATTCAAATGTCCAAACCTTTTGTGCCATATCCTACTACTTTCATCAGCATGAGTAAGTAGTAAAGAAGAATCAAGTTCAATGAATTCGGAAAAATGTATACAATCTAGACTGATGATTTACCTCAACGGTAGCAACCTTGGAGTTGGTTTGCATGTCGTAGATGTCCACATCATTTGGTGTGAATATGACTTTCTTTTCAATGCCGGACTTTGTCATCTGATACACAGAGAGAAGGTTGACAAAAATCTTGGGAACATGCAACACATTCTGAAAGCTTCTGTTGGTGAGTTCAATCCTTCCTTTGCCAGTGACTTCGAGAGAAGAGTTGTCCCCCATCAGAATAGGAGGACCTTTGCATGCATCCAATGAAGAATATACTTCTTTTGCGACAACCATGTGATGTGATGCTCTTGAATCTACGATCCAAGCATCGGGAGAGGAGTTGATGGCAATCAAGGCATGGCTAGAATTGTCTTTCTTGGAATTCAGATCTTCTGGCTTCTTCTTCTTTGCACCCTCGACGATGCGATATCCAAGGTTGTTTTTCTGAAGTATTTGAGACATCAGATCTATTTACTTTTGCATGCATGCATATTTCGAATGGAATCCTTTGTGACAGTATGTGCATTTCTCTCCTTTTCTTCCCTTTTCTCCTCTAGATCCGGAGGCATCGGTGAAGGGTTTTGTGTACCCTTCCTTCTTCGTATGTGCATGAACTTTCCGCTTATATTTATCTTTAGATTTTTTATATTTGTGGTTGCCATCATGCACAGTGAGTGCATGCTCCCTTGGGCCTTTGATTGCACCCATGTTGATGAGCTTGGTTTTCTCTTGTGTCAGGGATTCGATAAAGTCCTCAAGAGACCAGGTGGCTCCAAAGGCGAATCTGATAGTATGGAATGTGGATATGAATACAGAGAATTCAGGACCAAGCTTGGAGAGAATGGTGAGAACCATTTGTTTCTCCTCCTTCGATTTATCAACTCCACAAGCTTTGAGTTGCGACAGTAAATCCTTGAATTTTGTAAAGAAATCTTGGATATTCTCGAAGCTTTTTTGATCCAATGTGAGCAGCTCCACCTCCAGCATGTGTCCCCTCATCTCATCCAGTTTTCCAAAGAGCCCTTCCAAGATGGTCCAAGCTTCATTGGGAGTGTTACAGGAAGATATATGAAAAAGGAGATCAGAAGAAATAAGACTGCAAATTGTTCCGAGTGCCTCATCCTTGCGATTTAAGTACTTGGATTTTTCTATGGCTGATGTCGTCTCTGTATCTATATTCATGGTTAACCTGTACAATCCCATGGATCAGATATGTATGGCTATTTTCTCCTTCCATGCAAAATAGTTGTAAGGTGTAAGAATGAATTATTTTTGGAACTCCATCTTTCCGCTGTCTTCAATCTTTTGTACCTGCAAAAAATTTTGGTGTAGCTTTTGCTTAGCAGTTCGTCGGCTTTGATACCATGTAAATGTGTTGAACCTGCACAGAATAGATCTAGCTAAACAATGATACACACACTTTTAGAGAGAATAGAAGAAAGAAGAAGGAGAAGGAGAGAAAGAATGTAAGAATTCTCATTAACTGTTATGAATAATGAATAATTTACACATGATATATTTTGTATAACTCAATGAGTTAGACTTGAGGTGAACCAGGTCACTATAGTGGTGGTATAGAGTGATATGGACACACACCAATAGTTACGGGAGGGAAATGCCACCTATTCTAGTCTCTCAGGCAGTTACGGGAGTGAACTGCCACCTAGTTGAGTTAACTAGTCAACTAGTCTTTAGTTAACTGACTGAATAGAAAGTAATGAGGAGTTAACTCAAGGAATCAAGGCTAATGCGCCACTCTGGTGATGATACCAAGGCAAGGTCGAATTAGCATGGTGATGATCCCAATGTTGCATGGTGATGATCCCAATGCAACATCTAAACTCAACTCAACTAGTCAAACTGAAGTGTCAACTGAAAAAGAATATTCTCCAGGTGGAATATTCTCTCCTAAAATATATGAGACTGGAAAATGACTAATTATGATTGATAAACAAATAAAAACCTTAGGAAAAAGAAATCCTAGGTATGTGTGAAGTAACTCCAACACAACATATTCAGTTCCCTTCTTAAACAAGTGATATTGATTATGTTCCCTGAAGAATATTGCTTTGTGATCATATAAATAAGGGCTACCCAATACCATTCCACATTCATTTAGTGGCACCACATCACATGTTACCTCATCCACAAACTTTGATGAAATTGCAAACCTTAAAGTGCATTGCTTTGTTATGGGCAATTTATGATTGTTGTTTATCCATTTAAGTGAGTAAGGTTTATGATGCAACTTAGTTGTCAATCCCAATTGTTTAACCACTTCCTCTGAAATTAAGTTAGATTTAGATCCACTATCTAACCATGTATCGATCTTAGTATGTTTCATTATGACCCTTATATGAAACAATTTGCATCTATCTTCATAATCATCACTTGACAAACCAACTGCTGTAATTTTAGTCTCATCACCTGAATCTGACCCCAAGTCTATTGGATGTGTTGTTGCTACAACTTTTTGCCTCCCTTTCCTCTCTTTGAAACACTTTGATTTCTTCTTTGGGTGCAATTTCCAACAATATTCATCATCGTGCCCTTCTTTCTTACAATGATTGCAAGAGAGCTTCTCTTCCTTCACTGTCGTTGAGTTTGCGTTCTTCCCATTCCCTTTTCCTTTGTCTTCCTTCTTTGAAGATGATTCCCCTGATACACCAACTTCAGTTTTTCCTGCTTCAATATAAGTCGCTTGAACAAAAACCTCATCAAGATTAGTAGGTCCAAACATAAACACAGTATTATGAATATGAGCGAGAAAACCTCCTATATACTTCATCAGAGTTTCCTATGTATGTAATGTAATATTTAACATCAAAGTCATCTTACGAAATTCATCTGTGTATTATTGCATTGATTGTTCTTTTCTTAGTTTAAGACTTTGCCATTCAATTAAATCATTTTCCTTATACTCCAAATGATATAATTGTTTTCATGATTGGTCGGAATAGCCACAGTTTGGTCAGTAGAGTGTCGACGTTTCAGATCCAAATCAAGATCCATCTTCAGGACAATGAGCCTGGGTTTAGATAATGAGAAGATTTGTTTTTAAATACTGGAATTGGCGTGAAAACTAAGTGTCGTCTAAGTTGTTTTGGTAAAAATTCTTTTTAATTATTTATTATGTGTGATTTAATTAGGGTTTTTGTTATTTGGTAAAAATCCTTTTCTTTATTATTTAATTAGGGTTTTGTTTAATTGTTTTGAAATTATTAATTATTAAATTATTATTAATTCAAATTTTATTAATGTTTGTTTTAATTAAATATAACAAACATTAATAAACTTTGAATTAATAATAATTTAATAATTTCAAAGTTTATTAATGTTTGTTATATTAAATTTAGGGTTTCAAAGTTCATTAATGTTTGTTATATTTATTAATTAGTTCATTAATAATTTCAAAGTTTATTAATGTTTATTAATGTATAATTTCAAAGTTTATGTTTATCAAAGTTTATTGATGTTTATTAATTAGTTTATTAATAATTTCAAAGTTTATGTTTATCAAAGTTTATTGATGTTTATTAATTAGTTTATTAATAATTTCAAAGTTTATTAGTTTATTAATAATTTCAAAGTTTATTAATGTTTGTTATATTTATTAATTACTTCTTAAGAATTAATTGTGAATCAGAGGGAGCCAATTTTCACTTAATTCTAACCCATTATCTCTGTTCAGGTTGCTAGGGTGTTTACGGATTTCAATGGCTTCTCTAACACGACGTTTGAAGAAGTGATTTTCTTTGGCGA
>ML778284.1:899108-919446 GCA_009831015.1 Picea engelmannii
GTTCTTAAAAGTCTTGGTAATGTGGTCTATTTCTTTTTCTAGGTTTGCTTCATCGGAGATTCTTATGGCTCTAGTGGCTAAAGTTTTTAGGACGCCTAGTTTTTGGTTGGGATGGTGATGGGAGTTTGCGTGGAGATAGTTCTTAGTGAGGGTCTTTTTTCTATAAACTGCATGTCCTAGATCCCCATTACTTTTTCTCTTGATAAGAACATCTAGGAAGGGGATGTTGTCATTCTCCTCGAGTTCCATTGTGAATTTTATTTCTTCGGATATGTTGTTTAGGTGTTGAAGGAAATTTTGTAATTCTTCTTTACCATGGGGCCAGAGAACATTGGTGTCTTCAACATATCTTTTCCATCTTAAAGGTTTTAGGGGAAAGGAGTCTAAGGATCTCTTTTCATGCCATGATGGAAATACATTACCAATTTGTTGAGTACCATGCTGCAACTTACTCTGCCACCAAATGAGTGTTGTGCTTGCAAGATGAAGCAATGCCAATTTGATCTTGGTTGCCTCATCATTGATTTGTTGCACACTGCAATATACCTCCATCTGTCTGGCCCAGTTATCAAGCTTCTCAGCATTGGCTTCTCCATTATACATGGGCAACTCAAAGTTCACATCAAGTTTAAGTAATGGCATGTCAGGCATATGTTTATGAGAATGTTTTCTCACAGAAGTAGGATTTGAACTTGTACTTGAAGAAGAAGAAGAAGATGGAGATGAAGGAGGTGAAGGAAGAGGTTTTAAAGGGTCATCTCCTTCTTCACTTTTGTCTTTCTTTGAATATTCCCCTTGAACACATCTCTTCCATTCCAAGTAATCATCATACAATATTTTTACCATCTCCGACATGGCAAAGAAATTTTTTTGAAACTGAGAAAGTCCTTCTTTCGATGCCATCTTATCACTTTAAGATGTCCTCTTTCTTGATCCAATCTCAGGATCTCCTTCTACAAGTTCTCCTTCACCGCGACTTAGCTTTTCCCTCGTAATCATGCATACTAAAAAACAACCAACTGTCAACCTGCTTTGATACCACTTGATCCAAAAATGATCTTCTAAATGACTATGGTTAAGTTTATGCATGAGTTATTTTACCATTTAGGATTTAAAGAGAAGAAGAAGATTTAATGAAAGAATGTTGCAACCATCATAAAGAATCTAGAACAGAAAATGAACATTAAGAACAACAAACCATAACGCCAAAACTTGTTAATGGAGTTCGGCAAAGTTGCCTACGTCTTTGGGTCTTTGTCTCGGTAGGGGAGGCTTCTTTATTAATCTTCAATGCTAAAAATGTACACCAAAATTACATCAATTGGCTCTTTGATTGACTCAACTGTATTCTTCTCTGTCTCAGGAACCCAATGCAACATGCGACATCAAAAAAGGTTGAGCGTAGCTCCCAAAAATAGCCTCCAGAGATTGGCTAGTTTATTGGCCTATCTATAATAAAACCCATTGTTCTACTTTATTCTATATATCTTGACCTGTAGCAACACTGGTGAAAATTTTGGTTTAAATAAGTGGTGGTCGTGGGATCAAATCCCAACAACCCCACGATATAGGCATTATATGGTGGCTCAAATCTACACTTAACACCATAATATATGGTTTAAAAATCCACAAATATGATATTGTCGTAATAAAAATGGGCAGGCATGAATTGTAAGATGGTATCAACCATATTATATATGATTGTGGCATGTAATAATGCAAAGCACCTTTTTATACAACCACAACTATATGATTGCCTTTTTTTAAAAGCTATAACCATATCATATGGTTGTAAAAACCATGATATAAGGAGAATAAAATATTGTGTGGGTATGATTTGACCCTTTTTTAAAGGGATAGATATATATAAATCACTTTATAATATAATAGTGTCACATGTTTTAATAACTACCAATGTGGCTTGGATGGTTAGAGCCAAAGGTTGAAGATGTTCATGTTTGCGGAGGTGTTGAGTTCAATTCTCGTGGAGTATAAATAGAACAAATTTTGACATTCGACCCTTATTGGCCTAATCCTAGGTGCCACGTGGCACCACTGGATTGGGCCACGTGTCACCCTATGAGTGGTTTGTACTGACCAGTCACTTGTCACTCGACTGTACAGTCAACACCCATTGCCACATGTCACAATATGACATTGCCATGTGTCACCATATACCACTTACATGTCATTATCTTTCACTGCCATGTGTCAAGCTCAGAAGTTTCCACATCACCCTTTGACTAGTTGACTTTTTACTTGTTTATGCAAAACTTTAGAACGCGATAACGTTCGCATACGAACTCAGATTTTTGATCCGTTTATGCCACCAAAACGCTTGTGAAGAGCACTTCACGATGGTGTAGATTTCAGAAGCATTGGAGAACTTTGATTTTTGAGCATTTCGGGATCTTCCTCGATCACTAACTTCTCTCCTTTTTCTATCACCAGTGATCCTTTAGTGACCTTCCATGCCTTATCTATAAATATAGATATACAACCTTCACTATCCAACTGCTTTATTGAAATTAGATTTTTTCTCAAATCTGGAACATGTCTTACCTCTTTCAACAACCATTGGTTTCCATTCCTTTGCTTTCCCATTCCAACAATTTTTCATGGTGCATCATCACCCAAATGAACCTGTCCAAATTCACCTTGAACACAATCTAGAAAAAGTTCCCTATGGGGTGTGGCATGAAATGAAGCCCTTGAATCTACTACCCAAGAATCATAAATATTATCTACAGAAAGAATCAAAGAAACTTGTAACATGTCACTTGTTACATTTGCTTCCTAATTTTACTCTTGTTGTCCATCTCTTTGTTTCTTTGGAGCTTTGTATTCTTTCTTCAGATGTCCTTTCTTCCCACAATTCCGACACTCTATCTTTCCCAGTCTGGATTTGGATCTGCCCTTCGTAGAATTCCTGTGGTTCCCTGAGCCCTTTCCTATATCCTTTTGTCTTCCCCTATTCTCCATTTTAACGCATTACCTGATGTTTCACCTGTGCTTTTCCGTCACATTTCCTCGCTAAGGATAACACTGACAACATCATCAAATTTTAAAGTGTTTGAACCAGAGATAGAGTTACTTACAACCATGATCAAGCCGTTTCAACTTTTTGTCAATTAGCACAAGATTAGAAGAGCCTCAACCTCATCATAAAAGTCCACTTTTACATAAATTAGTTGATTAGTAACCATATTAAATTCATTAAAATGATCTGCAACAGACCCACCTTCTGACATATTCATATTAAATAATCTCTTCATTAGAAATACCTTATTGGATGTTGAGGGTTTTTCTTACAGTTTATCCAATGCGTCCATCAACTCCTTCATTGTCTTTTCTTTCAAAATATCAAAAGCCACCAATGCTTCTAGGCTCAGTCGTATCATTCCTAGTGCCTTTTTGTCAATAACCTCCCATTCTTCGTTCATCATGGCCATCAACTTCTTTGTTATTTTAGCCAATGGTAGGAATAAATCCTTCTAATATAAATAATCATCCATCTGCATCTTCCATAACTGGTAGTTTTGGCCATTAAATTTCTCGACCCTAAACTTTCCATCTTTTTCCATTGTTCCCACTCTAACCAAGAACCCTCTTTTCCTGTGAGTTACCTTTCACTCGGACACCAGTTGTTAGAAAAAAAGGATTGTGGAGAAATAAAATGAAAACAAATGCGGAAATAAAACACAAAAGATACACGATACAATGGAGACACAGATATACATGGTTCACCCAGTGTAGGCTACGTCCACCAGAGAAATTGCCAAGTCCTTCTTTTTTATTATCCAATAAATTAAGGGATACAACCTACAACACACCCCTGTAACTTCCTCTTCTTTCTCTCACAGTCTCCTCTCTCAAAATACAATATTTGCAATGATACACAACCACAATACAATTCCCTCATAAAATAGGGGTGCCTTTTGGGGAAAAAAACCCTAACATAACTTATACCATGAGATCTGCGACCTTGTAATGAACGGTCCAGATTTACTATGAAATTACAACATAGTTTACAAGGCATTTTTTCCTCCGGGGGCCTGCTTGCCCCCAGACCCTACAGGGGGGGAAATCCCCCCTTGCAACCCCCCCTGCGTGGAGGGGTGTATAATATTATGGGGTGTACGGTCTTCATGGGGTATCAACACGGCTGAAAACAAAGACCTCTGAATTAAGAAGATAATCAGGCTCCACAACCAACAAGCAGTCATTAGTGGTCGATCTGAAAGCCTCTGAATCATATGCGGGCTCTGAATCTAAGTTAGAACCAGAAAAAGGGAGACAGATCATGTTGGAAAATATTTAATAGACATCAAATGGCAAATATTTAATAGACAACGAATGCTTGTCATTGATGGCAAGTACAACAATGAAGATGGCATGAGTAACAGACAGGCAAACAGAAGAAAAGTTCAGGAATAACAACAACACAACAATTGTCTAAACGCAACAATCCTCAGTCGTCAAATCGAGGATTGATTTAAACTGTTGATCAGGCATGATGAAGTCTGTTTCTGATCGTTGGATCCCCTTCAAATTCCCGAAAGAACGAGAGTTGTCAGATCTGAATGTAGACAAGAAGAGATCATTGAAGAGGAGGACAGATCTCAGGCGTTAGATCCAAGCGCAGGATCCGACCATCGTTGGATCAAGAAGAACCTGCACGTCCTTTAAGGTACAAGGAGAAGCGGGCGTAATCGTGATATGCAAAATCACGACTTAATCTGAGTCGTCAGATCAAAGTTGAATCTGGATCGTTGATCCCATTCCATGTCGGAGTTTTGTGGATCGAGAGTTGAAGAGGTCAAAGAATATAAACATCAAGAATCGCGAAATCGTGATATGCGAAATCGCGACTTAATCTGAGTCGTCAGATCAAGGTTGAATCTAGACCGTTGATTCCAGTCCATGTCAGAGTTTGGAGGATCGCGTGTTGGAGATGTCAAAGAAACAATGCAACAAGAACTTTGAAATCGTGATATACAAAATCGTGATTCAATCGCAGCCGTTGAATCAAGATCAGATCTGAACCGTTGATCTAACTCCATATCAGAGTTTCACGAATCGCGACATGGAGAGGCAAAGAACCCAATGCATCAAGAATGTTGAAATCGCGAAATCGCGATTCAATCGTAGCCGTTGAATCAAGATCAGATCTGGACCATGGAATCATAGGACATGTGGCAAGTGATCAAAATTTCGCTGACTTGGGGTCAACGGAGCATAGTGTCGAAAATCGCGAAAGTGCTTTTTGCATAGGCGCTTGGTTATGACCATAGTCATATTCGGGAAGGAGCTAGTGTAGAAAAGTTTTGTATCGGAACTTCGGAGATCGCGAAATTAAGTGTCAAGACACTCAACACAGGATTGTCGAAATGTCGAAACCCAATTTAAAGGAAATGTCAATAAAATTCATCCAACGGCACATATAAATTGGAGTATGATCGGAAGGTTACTGTTCTCTCTCACAGTTAACTCCCCAGTTACGAATCTGTTAGCGAAACAGACTCATGATTGCGAATCAGTTGGCATTTCATTTGCTCAGACAGTTGTCTTTCTTTTGCCGAAGGAAATGCGAAGTGCAACCGCTGTGAGGTGTATAAAAGAAAATGAGACAGACAACGTGAGGTTGGTTGTTCTGTATGAAAAATGAATGAAACTGTAAGAAAGGGAAAATTATAGAATGTGCAGTGTGAGATGGAGAATATGCACAGTGCGAGATGAAACTCAGAGAAGAGTAAAAGATGATGAAGAGAAGTTGAAGAAGAGCAGAATGACAGAACAAGTTGATGTAGAGCAGACTTGTTGAATAGACAGAGGAAGAGAAGAATTGCAGAACAGTTAGTAGAAGACCAGATTTACAGAACAAAGAAAGATTGGTAAGAATTGATTTATCGGCGTAGTTGTCTGTGTATTTTATTCTTTAATATACTAGGGAGGTTGGGAGGTGCTCGGGAGGACTGTTGTCCTCAGAGGTTCAAGTGGGATCTTGAACACAGGAAGTTGTAGCTTCCATCTGGTTGCAGCCAAAGAAACCAGGGTGGCAGGGTGGTGCAAGGGAGAATAAGTGTTCTCTGTTATACAGGTTGGAGCCTGTGTAACTGGAAGTTGGTGCTTCCATCCAGTTGGTGCAGGAACATTAAGGGAGTTGGTGCTTCCTTCTAGTGGGTTCTAGAGAAACCAGAGAGTTGGTGGTCTCAAACAAGTTGCAGCTTGTAAAATAGAGGTAGCGGCCTCACATTGAGTCGATGCTCAATTATAGATGATGTACAGAACTTAAAAGACTGCCTATCATTTCAAAGAAGAAGAGGTTTTCTCCCTTTATGGGTTTCCTCGTGAAAAATCTGTCTCTGTGTATCCCTTATGTGTGACTG
This sequence comes from Picea engelmannii, assembly GCA_009831015.1. Classification (NCBI taxonomy): domain Eukaryota; kingdom Viridiplantae; phylum Streptophyta; class Pinopsida; order Pinales; family Pinaceae; genus Picea; species Picea engelmannii. The sequence continues at coordinate 905,498 of ML778284.1, forward strand.
ATGCTCTTTACTTTTACTGTCCATATGTTGTATATTGTTGATGATCACTTGAAGAAAGATTAATAATGTTTTAATAGACTTAAAATTGTTTAAGCTCAATGACAATTGATTCACCCCCCCCTCTCAGTTGTTTTAGTAATTTCAACAGATCATTGACGCATAACCGAGTGCCATCATTTCTTTCACCAAGTTCCAACCTATTGAACCTGATGAACTAGAGGAAGGTGAGCGCCTATTTCATTCACATATGTGTGTGAAGGGTACTTCGTTGCACTTCATCGTTGATAGCAGTAGCCAAAAGAACCCATCTTCGTAGAGGTCATCAAGTGATTGGATTTGTCGACAACACCACACCCATAGTCATACACCATCGGATGGCTCCTCCAAGGGAATGATCTTCGCGTCAGCCAACAATGGCGCTATGTCTACGACATCAAGCCCTTCAAAGATGAGGTATTGTGTGATATCTCCCCCCTTGAAGTTTGTGATGTTATTTTGGGCCAACCTTATTTATGGAAATGTCATGTTGTATATGAGTCTAGGCCCTGTCGTGTTATTATTACTTTGGACAGGAAATTATATAGGATACACGAGGTAGTACCACCTACTGTTATTTCCTTGATCTCTGCCAAGTAATGCAGGAAGGTCATCTCTTAAACCGATAAGTTTGTATTTTTTGTGATTCATTCTCAAAGTGAGCGGAAGGTTGCACACACATCCATTTCCTTCGTGACAGGTCTCTCCATGCATCAGAAGCAAGTGGATAAGGTCATGGAAGAATACACAGACATCTCCTCACCCACTAGGATACCTCTGCATTGTTAGGTCAAGCACTCAGTCGATTTGACCCCCGACGCACCACTACCCAATGGGATAGTCTATTGCCACTCTCTATCATAAAATGAGGAAATAAAGCACCAAATCCAAGAGCTACTTGAAAATGGGCACATCCAACCAAGCTCATCACCTTGTGGAATCTCAATCGTACTGGTGCAGAAGAAATATGGGACCTGACAACTCTGTATTGATTACCGGGACCTAAATAAAATCATAGTCATGAACCGATACCCAATTCCCTGAATTAACGATCTCCTTGACCAGCTCAAGGGGGAAAAATACTTCAATAAGATTGATCTCAAGTTCAGCTACCACCAAATCCCAATAGAGCAAACCGATGTATGGAACATTGCCTTCAAGTCCAAAGAAGTCTTTTTGAATGGTTGGTTATGCCCTTTGGGTTGACAAATACCCTAGTAACTTTCATGAGGATGATGGACAATATCTTTCATCCTTTCACCAATTCTTTTGTGGTGGTGTATTTGGATGACATCCTCATCTTCAACAAGAGTTAGGAAAAACACTTGCAGTATATTCAACAAGTTTTGCACACTCTGCGACAACACAAGATATATGCAAATTTGGAAAAATGTTCCTTCGACATGAACAGGGTCCAGTACCTAGGCTACATTATTGATGAGAATGTGGTGCATGTTGATCCAAACAAGATCCAAGACATTTGTGATTGGCTATCCCCAACCACACTCTTTGAGCTTCAGAGCTTCTTAGGCCTTGTCAATTTCTATTATAGGTTCGTGTTGGAATTTTCCCACATTCTGTGGGCCTTTATCCAAGTGACCAAGGGTGGTGGCAAGGAAATATTCATATAGGTTCAGTCGCAACAAAATTTGTTCGATGATTTTAAGCAGCTCTTGTGCTCAACCCCAATGCTCTCATTACCCGACCTGCAACAACCTTTTGAGATTGAGAAAGATGTTTTAGACTATGTTGTGGGTGCAATTCTCACTCAGCATGGACATCATGTGGCCTATCATAGTGATATGTTATCAGATATCGTTTGTAATTACCCCACTTATGACAAACAAATGTACCCCATTATACAAGCCTATCACTAGTGGAGGCATTACATTCTCATGAAGGATACAATCATCCACACCAATCATAAGCATATGCAGTTCATGCAGACAAAAGGCAAATTGCAGAATGATTGCCATCATAAGTGGTCCACATACTTGTAGTAGTTCCATCTCAACATCAAGTATAATATAGGGAGCACCATCCACATTGTTGACTGCCTCATTCGACCTCCAGTTGCAACACTAACCACAGTGATACACTCTTGCAGACATGAGACCTCCAGATGGCCCCAACTCTACGAGAAAGATCCTAATTTCACCACTACCTACCATATGTTGGGCACAAACACAGTTGTCGCTGATTTCCATCTTCAGGATGGGTTGTTGTGCCATTTGGGCCATCTCTGCGTCCCATCAAGTGAGCGAGCGAAGCTGATTTGGGAAGCTCACTACAGTCGGGTGGTAGGACACTTCGGTGTAGAAAATACAGTGGCAGTGCTGCAACAACATTTCTATTGGTTGAAATTTCGACATGATGTCAGCAAGTATATCAGGTCCTGCATGGCTTGCGCCATTGCCAAACTGACAATTAAGAAGCAAGGCATGTACACCCCTCTTCCTACTCCCGACAAGCCCTGGAATCCATCTTTATGGACTACATTTATGGCATTCATTCAACCAAGCAGGGAAATGAATGTGTTTTCATGGTTGTTGATTGATTTTCCAATATGGAAATTTTGGCCTCCTGCAAGAAGAGCATCACAGCGGAGGCCACTGCCAAGCTCTTCTTCAAACGAGTGTGGGTACATTTTGGGATACCACAAACTATCATCTCAAATCAGGACAATCATTTCCTCAACACATTCTGGTTGAGCCACTGGTCACGGCTAGACACCAAGCTCACCAAATCCATGACCTTCCACCCCCAAACGGATGGCCAAACCGAGGTTGTCAATAGGATGATTGTGTATATCTTGTGCATGTACAATTCCAAGCATCTCCACACATGGGATGAGAGTCTTCCCTATGTTCAACACAGTTACAACGGAGCCATACATAGCTTAATTATTTATATCCCCTTTCAAGTGGGGTTGGGATTTCAACCATTGGGTCCCATGGATGTTGCACTACCCCTTGCATCCACACATTTAACATCTTCTCACACTCAAAATGAAGCCGATAAAGCCACCCGGTTCATTGAACGAATCCAACACATTCGCCAACAAGTTCAGGATATTTTACAGAAGTCCAATGCTAAGTACAAGCAGTGCCATGATCAACATCAGGTGCCCCACAAGTTTCAGGTGGGCGATAAAGTTTGGTTGCATTTGCAGAAAGAACTCCTTACAGGACCCCATCGAAAGCTTCATCCACTCCACTATGGACCTTAAGCCATCACTAAGGTTGTGGTTGACAATGCTTTTGAGCTCAACATTCTCCTCTTCCTTGGCTTGCACCTAGTGTTTAATGTGGACTTCCTTCGACCATAATTTCCACCATTATTGGGCACCTCAAATACAGACGAAAAGTTAACACCGAGATATCTCAAACTTGACTGTATGAAAAAATCATCCACTAATCATATCGTGGACACACAGGTCAAGGGTACTCACCAACAAAAGCTTCAACTTTATCGTGTTGTCAAAGCAGGGCATCTCTTACACCAAGGCAAGTGGCTCACCTGGGGCCAAATTCAACAAAATTTTCCTCATTTGATGGGGGAACTCAACGCAATGGAGACGATAGCCCACCTCTTCCAACTAGCTCACATACAATTTTCATCTTAGTAGTATTTTTCTAGATTTTCGGGTCCTAAACTTCAAGGTCGTTTTGAGGCCCTAAACAATGTGTTTTGGTCCTGCCACAATCACGCTCTCAACAAATTTAGAGTGTGAAGGCATAATGTGTATTCCTTAGATAGACCTTTCCAACGGGCTATCGTGTGCCTAAAACAAAGATCGTATGCAAAAGTTACGACCCCAGGAAGTTGATGTACCAATTTACCCTATCGAGGCCCACATGACTTTTAGTGCTTCATCTCCTAGGGTTAGGTTTTTGGATGTCTAGGATTTTATGATTATTTATTGATGCTAAAAAGGCTCGAAGGCCTAATTGTAATGTGCTCAAATGAATGCGCATGGCCGCCACATCTCTTCTCAAAGAGTAGCTACCACCATTCGAGTAAGATTGTTTCATTCTACATTTACAGTTTCAACATATTTCTTTATTGAATATAAGTTAAGTTTATGTTATTGTTCTCTGTATATTTGTGTTAATGTTATAGATATGTGTTTCATTTCATTCCGCTAATAAATTTGGATCAAGAAGACCTTTCTTTGCAAGTTTTACAATCAACAACCTCACAATCACAAAGCAACCATGCAAGACAAGCCAATAACTAAACTAGTTCTTTTCACCAAACATAGTGATGCACTTAGTTCTTCAAACACTCAAAAGATTATATTCAAGCAAGTTCGTTTCCTTTTTTACAATCAAGATGCAAAAATTTTCTTAATCTAATTAGGAAAACCAATTTGCAAACTGGGGATATCGATAGCGATGCTCCCAAGAACACTTTGATGTATCTACCAGAATCAAAACCCAAAACTTACAATGTGATATAGCAATGCAAACCAAATGGAAAAAGACACTCACAAACCAATCACAAAAGGGAAAGAAGACACAACTAAATCTTAAAAGATTTGTTTGGTGTGTTGTCTAGATCTATACTTCACTAGACAACAATCACATGCAAACAAGCAATCCCAACAAAACACTCCAAAAACCTCAACTTCACTTCAAATGCAAATGGATAAAAAAAGGCTCAAAGGATAAGGATTATCATCTCACCCATAAGATCACCAGACCAAACACATCCAGATATGATAAAGGAAAATCAAAGAAATCTGAAAAAAAAAAAGCCACCTACAGGGGCGGTCGTGATCCAACAAGTTTTCCGCTTGCGATCATTTGCAAGAGGTCATCACTGAACAGGTATGCAGCCTGCGACCAATTGCTCAGGTATGAACTCTGCAGGCATGATCGTCTGTTAAATTTTGTGAAAAATCCTAGATCTGGAAGATTTTCTCCCTAAAAGAAGGCTATGTAAGACAATATACTACTTAGATGTTTTCAAAAGACAAAAAAGCAAGGAAGAAATTAAAGTAGAGAAGAATCAAAGATTATTTCCTAATGGAGTTGCCAATTTTGTTGTAGATAAATTTGGCCTATGGATAAGCTAGATCTCCCATGGACCTGCTCTTGGTCCAAGACAGATAGTGGGGTATAGTCCTCTAAGGAATTCCCTAGATCCAAACAAAATATTTCATTTTTATGCTAAGAAAGAGTAGAAGAGCATACCTTTTCACTGAAGGTTGTTCTCGTGTGTCCTCAGCTGCTATAGTCTTGAATATCTAGCTCCATCTCCTTCAACCTGCCACTTGCACATAAGAGACAAACAATACCAAACTACAATTGCTTTCTAGAATTAGGAAAACACAAATTTCATTCATATCTATCCCGATCTATTCAAGGTGAGATCATATCTGACATTTACCATAAAAAATGAGCAATATGAAAGGGGAAATCCATATATCTATATCAATATAAAATGGAGAAGTACATCAAGATTTTGTTAGCTTGAATGCATAATGAGATCCTCCTTAATCTCCTTGCTCTTGCTCCTCCTCAACTCCCAATCAAGCAAGGCCAACCTGAATTGAAGGATGATTGTTTTGGAGAAGGTCCTTTGAAAATCTAGGAGCATGCACATGTGAATGATTCTTCCTCCTCTTTCCCATGGATGGAATTCCTTATATATATTGGTGGAGGAGTATAGGATATGGATCTAGATCTCTAGAACTTAGCGAGCTTTGAGTGATTGAGAGTTCCCAAGATCCTACCAAGAGATACCCAACTCATCTAGCATTGATCTCCTCAAAATTCACCAATTCTAGAAGGCTACAAAGGCAGTTGCGACCTAGTTGTACTACAACTACAAATGGTTGTGGGTGAACAATGATGCAACTAGAGACCAGTCGTGCTCTCTCTAGCAATTCAAGCATGACCTAACTAAAAAATACTTGAATCCTAGGAAAAAATATGTGTCTCAGTTTGATATTCATTGTGTCCTCCATAAGACTCAGGGGTGGTAAATAAGGTTGTAACAAGCCAATATTGCAAATATCTACATGAAAGGAGTTGTTGGCACAGGGGCAGACCCAGGGTTCAATGCTTCAACAACGCACTAACAAAGCCCTAACTACCAGCCCTTTAGGCAACATCTGCGAAGCAAGCGAAGTCTCACCCAAGGTAGAGGCAGGGGGGGTTACAGGACTGAGGTGTCTGTAACCAAGCTGGGACATAGATATGTGATTACAATTACTTCGCAGAGTACTTAATAACAACATGCATTAGTTATCAACTTCATTAACATCACAAAACAAACCCTAAGTATAAATCGACATAGTAACAATGACAAAATACACATCGCACTTAACATCATAAGTCGGATCTAACACATTTAACATATACAAAGCATTAAAAAATCATAGATCTATCTATCATTCATAACATTCAATGCATTAAGAAGATTCACAACATTCAATGCATTAAGAAGATTCACAACATAAACATTATAACACAAAGCAACCCATCAACACAAGATTTACGTGGTTCATCCCAGTGTGGGGCTACATCCACCAACAACTTCTTCTTCTTTATTAGTCTTCAATCTCTTACATCCATCCGCTCCTATGCACTAAGCCACAGAGCCAAGCTTCACACTGGACAGGTGATCTGCCCACTAAGCACCAGATCCACCTTCCCAAAATCAGGTCAAGGCATAGAGCCAACTCCTCTATTACGCACAAAGCCTTACATACATAGTTTGTTGCACAAAACAACTCATAATTACTTGCCTCTTGCACTTAACTACTTACACAACTTTCTAATCCCTTAAATCGCTACTTCTACATTACATTCCTTCTTATTTATACTTTTACATCCCTTATAAAAAGGCCTAAACATGGGTAAACCCATGGGTCGACATTTTCTAAACCCTAATACCCAAAACCCTAGTGAACCCCTTGCTGGATCCACAAAACAAGTGAGATCCCACGATCTCAACTCCGCCTGGGTGCTCCATCTTCGACCAACCTGTCGAAGTACAAAAGTGGTCAAACTTGACCAATGTTTCCTCAAAACTTGGTCGAGGGCCAACATGCCCCCAACACTCACCTGTGACTTGTCCCGAGTCACTCATATCAGGGCAACACTACTTCGAAGGCCTCGAGCTACCTCGACCTGTTGTTTCTCTTGAGCCTCCTACTCAATGAACTCCTGGATCAATTGCTCTGTAACAATCCTTTCCAGGTGTTGTTCCACTGTCGCAACCACTTGGTCCAGCTGTGGACCTTGTCCCTCGATCTCTTCAAACACCGCGCAAGCTTAATCCTGCACCGGTTGTAGCCTCTGTGTGACTTCCATTACTCTACCCTAGATGGCAGTAATATGTTGTTGGATCACACATTGTTCTTGTGATCTCTTCATTCTCTCGACCGCAATGAGTGACTTCATCTGCGCTTGTACTGACAATGCCTGTTGTTGCGCTTCCTATAGCTATGCTTCCAACTTCCTATGTTCTGGGTCTTCCGTGAGGAGTTCATAGATCTGAGCACTTATGTTGCTTAGCTTATTGTATTCTGAGGCGAGGACTCTGATAACAGAGCTTGACACACACAATCACTTCATTTTTGTCTCAGATAATCATGGGTGGCAAAAAGTGGTCCTGGCGTAGCGTCCAACGGGTTAAATAAGCAAGTGTCGTCAACAGACAAGAATGCCTTGATCAATGCGAATCCATTAGTTATGGTGCGGTCTCAACATCTAACGACATTCTATCCACCCATAAATGTGTTTCCTAGTCGTTCTGGAGCATCGTTCTAACGATCGAGGTGCCTCCAACGGTCATATAGCTTCGCCAGGGTGAAGTCCGATTTTGCACGGTTTTGTTGTTATGACGAGGTTCAAATCCTATAAACTTGCCTCTTGTAGAGTTCCAATCTGTGAAATCTTCCATCTGTTCTCTATGACTTCTTGTAGCTTTTCCAACTTATCCTTCTTCTTACTGAGCTTCCTTGCCTTCTTTCCTACGATCTAAGTCTCTCTAACTATTTATGGATTTCTCTTTCCATTCTTATTCTTGTCTTCTCCTGACGAAATAACTTCGCACTGCTAATGTGTGCTCAAATGGTTCAAAGTTAATTTCTCTTCTCTTATTAATTGTTGGGTAGATGTATTCCTTTCTTTCATGGATAGGTCCTTCAAACCTTCATGTGTTCTTTCAACCTCGACAACTACTTCTCTTGCCTTCGGTTTCTTCGACTCAACTTCCCGATCTTCTATCAGTCGATCTATTTTTCTAGCTATGAAATCCCGTAATTCTTGTTTTTTTTCTTTTTTGTAGCTTCTTCCTCTAATTTCCTTTTGATCTGATCTTTCTCAATCCAAGTCTTTCCTAACAAAAGGGGGAAATGGGCGTTGTTATCAACAAGATTAATGACTTCAAATTCCTCTTCAGTCGATGTTCCATGAATGATAATAGGTACATTAGTAACTCTTCCACATAGGGTTATCATATTTCCTTTAAACAAGCCTATTCTTCTCAATGAAGGTACCATAGTGGGCTTTCCCAAAATTTCCCAAGTGTCTTCTGTCATGATATTCACTTGTGTCTCCTCATCCAGGACACAGTCTATGTCAAAGTCTCCTATTCTTGTATCTATGCGTTGTTTTTCTTTCAATGTCTCTGATAAACTGACATCTTTGTGATCATTCATTGCTTCTTTTAACTGTACTAACATAGTCTGAGCTTTCTCTGATTCTTTCTCTTGATGATTCTTTAACATGCTCTTATTCTCTTGATAGTTTTCTTGTCTCATATTCATCTTTTCAAATTTAGCAATCATTCTTGGACAATCGTCAACTTCATGACCAACAGTTTTACAACAAAGACAAATAGGACCTACACCAGGGCATTCCTTAACAAGATGTCCTGATCTTCTTCAGTTATAACATAATGTCAATCCTCTCTTTCTTTTAAATGTTCCCCAACCTTTCCCATACTACACACTAGGATCACAGTGTTGGACCTGCAATTTGCAAAAAAAAATTCTAGGTTCATGCATCCACTCATTAGTCCAAAATTTATTTCTATGCATAGGAATAACATATCTTTCTCTATTTATATCGAACTTTTTTAGATCAACTCTTTCTTCTAACTGCACCCTAGCTTTCAAACTAGGACAAAATCTATCAAACATACCTAGATTCATGCTTTCGAAACAAAAAAATTCACTTATCTTATTCTATCAAAGCATAAAGTTTACCTCTTTCAAGATCTTACCTCGTTTCTTCAGATAGGGTTTCTTTATTAGCACAAAGCTTCGCAAATTAAGTAGAATATTGCGCACTACATCAACAAATCTACGCACAAAGATTCTCTTTTCTTTACTTAAGTTCTCGACAATCACAGTTTCAGTCCCGACAACGAAACCATTTGTTGGCATAGGGGCATACCCAGGGTTCAATGCTTCAACAACGCACCAACAAAACCCTAACTACCGACCCTTTCGACAACACCTGCGAAGCAGGCGAAGTCTCACCCGAGGTAGAGGCAGGGGGGTTACAGGACTCAGGTGTCTGTAACCAAGCTGGGACATAGATCTATGATTACAATTACTTTGCAGAGTACTTAAGAACAACATGCATTAGTTATCAACTTCATTCACATCGCGGAACAAACCCGAAGTATAAATCGATGCAGTAACAATGACAAAATACACATCGCACTTAGTTTCATAAGTGAGATCTAGAACATTTAACATATACACAGCATTAAACATTCATAGATCTATCTATCATTCATAACATTCAATGCACTAAGCAGATTCACAACATAAACATTATAGCACAAAGCAACCCATCAACACAATATTTACGTGGTTCACCCCAATGTGGGGCTACGTCCACCAACGACTTCTTCTTCTTTATTAATCTTCAATATCTTACATCCATACGCTCCTATGCACTAACCCACAGAGCCAAGCTTCACACTGGACATGTGATCTGCGCACTAAGCACCAGATCCACCTTCCCAAAATCATGTCAAGGCACAAAGCCAACTCCTTTATTACGCACAAAGCCTTACATACACAGTTTGTTGCACAAAGCAACTCATAACTACTTTCCTCTTGCACTTAACTACTTACACCACTTTATAATCCCTTACATCACTACTTCTACATTACATTCCTTCTTATTTATAGTTTTACATCCCTTACAAAAGGCCTAAACATGGGTAAACCCATGGGCCGACATCCTCTAAACCCTAATACCCAAAACCCTAGTGAACCCCTTGTTGGGTCCACAAAACAAGTGAGATCCCGCGATCTCAGCTCTGTTGGGCGCTCCATCTTCGACCAACCTGTCGAAGTACAAAAGTGGTGAAACCTTACCAATGTTTCGTCAAAACTTGGTCGAGGGCCAACAAGAGTTGTTAGGATACATGGAGTGCCCAAGGAAATAGTTTCAGATAGAGATCCCAGATTCACATCCAATTTTTGGAAAGGTTTGTTTAAAGGATTTAGGACAAATTTAAATCTCAATACAACATATCACCTAGAATTAGATGGGAAACCCAAGAGGACCAACAGAATAATTGAAGACATGCTCATAATGTATGTGATGGACTAGCCATCCAAGTGGGAAGACTATATTCATTTCGTTGAATTCCCTTACAATAATGGGTACCGGGCATCATTGAAAATGATCTTGTTCAAAGCTTTGTATGGTAGGAATTGTAACACGCTAGTGAGCTGGGATAACCTAGTAGACAAAGCCATTATTGGACCAGACTTGTTAAAATAAACAGAAGAGCATATGACAAAGATCAAGCATAATTTAAAGGTTTCCTGGGATAGGTAGAAGAGTATGTGGACAAGAATAGAACCTTTAAAGATTTTAAAGTGGGAAAACATGTATTTTTAGAAGTGAAAGAGAAAATAAGTTCGTTAATATTAGGAAGTTTCCCAAAGTTGTTACCAAGATACTGTGGGCCTTTTGAAATCTTAAAGAAGATAGGGCTAGTTGCATACATGCTAGCTTTTCCTGCATCCACGGGATTTCATAATGTATTCCATGTGTCCTTGTTAAATAAATATGTGCCTGGACCCTAACCATATAATTGATTGGATTGTGATAACGACGAAACACGAACGATACTTCTGGGTGGAACCAATGCGCATCATGGACTGGAAAGTCGAGGTGCTCTAGAACAAAGCTATAGGGATAGTAAAGGTTCAATGGACTTGATAAGCTATAGAGCTAGTAAAGGTTCAATGGACTTGCTATGGTCTTGAAGAGGATACATGGGAGCATGAAGAAACCATGCAAGAGGAATACCCACATTTTTTTGTCAATTTTGAAGAAAATAAAATATAAGAATGTAAGACTCCATTTGGGTAGCTAAAGTTCTGCAACCACATCTCATAGTGTTAATATTACGGTAGCTTCGGGAGGTATGAACCTCTATTGTGACCTATGACGAGATTAGAATATTCTAGAAGGAAGTAAAGAAGTAAAGAAAACCCTAGACAAGTTGTCGGCTGCAGAAATATAATTAATATGAATTAATTAGTACCCAGGAGGAGAAGTCGGTCCCAGTAAAGCCTTCTAGACTACTATAAATATAAGGCACCAGTTCTCATTATTCACATCTCAACAGTTGCAGAGAGAGCTAGATATGTGCAGGTGCAGTGGCAGTTTTGTGCGCAAGTCTCTGGGAAAGTGTGCGTCAGCTTCTGGGTGGGAATATCTGATCAGCTTGGTTTCTATTCTTGCTTGGTGCATTAGCCTCTCTTGGCTATTGGATTGCTACCAGGATTCTCTTCTCCGTCAAGGTCAAGGTGCTCGGAGGGTGGCTTCGACCTATGGTTGGGTGACAAGGGTATTGTCAATGGTAAAACGAGCACAATATTCTATATTCAAACAGGTTATGGGCCCACACCCCCTTCATTCAGCCTAAAACACTGGAAGAAAGCATAGTCGTTAGGATATTGAGCTCGCTGAGGAAATACCGCTAGGGTTACTAGTAAGAGCAACTTCCAAAACACTGCAGCTAGGATTACTAGCAAAAGCAGTTGCAGAAACCCTAAATCTTCGATTCAACACCTTGTGATGGAGCATCTCACTCAAGAAGAAGATATTCATATGTGCCCTAACTCATCACACCTCTTGGCTCTCTTAGAAGACATAAATGATGAATTTGAAGTTTTGGATCAAGGCATGACCAGTTACCAGTCAACCGAAGACATGTGTGAAACAATCAGTCTTTTACACTACTCAACACTTACTGGAACAATTGAAGATGACACGTGGATAATCGATAGTGGAGCTTCTAGGCACATGACGGGATATCAATCCAGACTCTCAAATCTAAATGAGAAGAAGACATTGTACAAAGTGGAGCTTGGAGACAAAAGCACTTACTCTGTCGAAGGATTTGGACAAGCCTCCGTCAAGTTGGAATCAGGCAACCATGTTCACTTAAGCAATGTTTTATATGTACCTGGTTTAGAAAAGAATCTTGTATTGATATCATGTCTAGAAGACAAAGGAAACATAATAGCCTTCGTGGATGGAAAGGTGTTATCATGGCATAAGAATTCCAACATAGAGAATGCGAGGGTTATTAGAAGTCGTGAAGGAAATCTGTATAGACTACTAGAACAAAATGAAGAAGCTCTAGTACATGATGAAGTCAACCCTAATGAGATTTGGCATAGAAGGTACACTCATATCAATTATCAAACATTACCTTTTCTCAGAAGAATGGTTGAAGGAATACCATAATTGAAATCTACACATGAAGGAATCTGCAAGGGATGTGCCCTTGGGAAGAATATCAAGAAACCATTCCCAAGAAATAACAACAGATCTAAGGAGATCCTAGATCTAATACACTCAGATGTTTGCGTTCCAATGCCAGTCAAATCTCTAGGAGGATCTCTTTACTACGTAATCTTCATAGATGACTATTCAAGAAAGACGTGGCTATACCTACTAAAGACAAAAGATGAAGTATTCAACAAGTTCCAAGAATTCAAGGCAGAAATAGAAAACCTCACAAACAAGAAGATTAAGACATTAAGAACAGATAATGGAGGAGAATACACCTCGAAGGAGTTCGTTGCATTATGCAAAATGGCAGGGATTAGGAGGGAGCTGACTGTTCCTCATAATCCTCAACAAAATAGTGTAGCAGAAAGAAAGAACAGATCTATCGAAGAAATGGTAAAAGCCTTATTGAATGATCAAGGTCTATCTATGTTTCTATGGGGAGAAGCAACAATGATGGCAATATATGTACAAAACAGAAGCCCTCATCGTATATTGAAGGAAATGACACCAAAAGAAGCCTTCTCAAGTAAGAAACCTAATGTGGAAAACCTAAGAATATTTGGATGTCCAGTTTACTCTCATATTCCCAAGGACAAAAGGAATAAACTAGAACCCTCAGGAAAGAAGGGAATATTTGTAGGATATAGTGATTCATCCTGTTGGAGCTGCCCTTGTTTTTCACCCTGCGCAATTTTCAATTTTGATATTTGAGATCTAAAGTTGCTTTTCTTCCCCTTCCTGAATCTTAAAACTCTATAAATCTTGTCGCCTAAGCAGAAATGCTTTTCCCGCTTTTAAAACAAAACCATTCGCAAGAACATTTGCTCTTTTTTGTTTTATTTCGCGGTCTTGCCAGTCAGACACTTTATTTCTTGATTTCCCAAGTCCCGAGTCGCGAAAATGCGAACTCGGTTTTAAATTTCACCCAAGGCATTAACTAGGGTAAAACCTTTAACCATGATTAAACGTCGTTGGGGTTTTCGCGCCTCGGCATCCGTCAGACTTGAGTTTTTGTTCTAGCAGCCCCGATAGCCGAGAACACGATGGTTTTGTGATAACCTTGGTCAAACACTAAGGGTTAAAAACTAACCATGGTTAAAATTGGTTCTCGACACT
>ML778284.1:950145-976320 GCA_009831015.1 Picea engelmannii
TAGCTTACACTTATCAACAACTTTAGGGGCTATATAACTCAAATTTGAACCAGGGTCAATCAAAATAGACACTAGATGGTTGAAAATCATACCTTCTATTTCCACCACTGAAGCTTGGTGGTCAGCTTGGTTATTATCCAAGGTTGCATAAATCTGCGGCACACTCCTTGCAACATCATTGACTGTGGTAGCTTCCTGAATGTTATAAACTTTTCGACTATTCTGTTGTCGGTGTGGACAGTCTCTCAGGAGATGCTCTTCTCCGCAACCCCAACATTTCAGAGGTTCTTTCTTTGGGTTATTAGTCTTCATTGGTATAGGTCTAGAAGTTTTATTTTCGTCCACCGAGGGAAAGTTCTGCTGGAGTACACTCCGGGTTGGAAAGTTCATTCCGGGGTTCTTCTTGTAGTTCTTAAATCCTGAGGATTTGATCCCCTTCTTCTGAAATCTCGAACCACTCTTCTGTTTCCAGTCTCCACGAGACTCTGCCTGATGTCCATATTGTTCATGACAATATGTTGCCTTTCGAATAGTGTCTTCTAAGGTCTTTGGCTCGTCGAATTCGATTCGGTTCCGGTATTCCTTGGGTAGCCCACTGATGAAGCGTTGCGCCTTCGCCTTCTCTGCTTTGATGTAGGGTACATATCTCAATAAGTAGAGGAATTTGTTGACATATTCCTCAATAGTGAGTTGCCCCAGTTTGAGTTCATAAGACTCTTTAGCCTTCTCGTTGAAATATTTTTCCGACAAATACTTCTTCCGGAAGTACTTCTCAAACTGTTTCCAGGATAGGTCCTCCTCGCGGACCCCTTTCATATTCTTAATATCTTCCCACCAGATGGAAGCTCTTCCGTTCAGATTGAAAGTGGCCACTTGGGCCTTCAAATTCTCTTAAAAATCATGGACTCTGAAATATTTCTTCAGTCCAAGTAGCCAGGCCTCGGCTTCCTCTCCCCTTCTTTATCTCACCGTCGAAGGAGGGAGGTTTGGCCTTTCTGAATTCCTCAAATTTATGACCCTTGGAAGTCTTTTGTTTCTTCTATTTTCTTCAAGAATAGGAACTGGTCCTGCTACTGGAAGAGCCTTCAGAATCGCCAGCTGCCTTCTCAGAGGAATCGTCTGGCACTGGTCCTTTACCTATGGGGTGGACCTTCCTTGAGGTGCTTCTCTCAGTATGGCCACTGATACAACCATGTTTCTGCATCTCAGGTTCATGCTGCATTTGTCATTGTAGGTCGGATAAGCTCTGCAGTAAAACTGCATTAATTTCAGTTTGTTTTTCTTGTTCTTTCATCATCCTTTCATTGTCGGCCTTGCAGCTTTGAAATTCAACCATGAGACTCCTCACAGTCTCGACTAGATCTGGAGGGGTTCCCAATGCTCTTCTTTCGTCAGACTCTTCGTCTCTATTGTGGGAGCCTTCTCCCACCTCTGGGTGAGTCGCCATTCTCTGCGTCTGTAAATTCCCGCAGTTGATCGTCCGCTTGGGTGAAAAGACAAACGATGGTTATTAGTCAAGAGTTAGATACATTTTATAACCTGCGCATAAATTCATAACTTTTCACATGCATACACAGTCGGGTTCTCGTTTCCAAGTTTTCATCCTGGACAAGAGAGTTAAGTTAGGGGGTTACTCCTCGTAGGAGTGCTTTGAACGGAGCTTATGCACAACTCGTTCATGAGCCCAATCAGGCCGAGTGTTGTAACCATGCTCTCATACCACTTTGTCACATACCCACTACCTCAATCAAATTTTTCGTTAATTTCTGCTAAATCAGAGCCCCCGAATTACCTACGGAGGCCTAGCGCAAGCTAGCTCTTTCTCTCTCTCTGTTCCCATGTGATCGTGGATCACGATCATAGTTCAAATAATCGCTGTGCCTCTTTGTATTTCGTGCCTCGGCGCTACAGGGGTGTCGAATCATTTGACTCTGCAACCGCTGAACCCCGACAGGGCTAGCGTCCGGCCAATAGGGACGAATCCCAACAGGGCTAGAGAACAGCCAATAAGGACAGGCCCCGTCGCACGGTTAAGTGGAATACAGGTGGCAGAGGGGGGAGGGTGACACAGTAGTCGACAGGACAGGAGGGGGCCAAATTTCACACGCCACACTATTCCGGACCGCCCCCCCCATTAAAGGCAGAATGTCAAGTGGGTCCGGAATTCACCTGAGCACCGTTGATCAAGGTGAATTAATCTCAACCGTTCGAGAGTTGCACGTCCGATTCCAGACCCCCCCCCCCCCCACCGCTAAAGGCAGAACAGAAAGCGGGCTCCAGAATGAAACCTCAGCCGTAGATCTGGGCGGATGGACTCTGGTCGTCCAAATCTGCTCGCCGCTTACCCTAAGGCGTATTCGTGCCCCAGATTAAAGTTGATGTCTCTTGTCCACATCTGACGGTCATCCCAGACCCTGGATCCTCCGAAAGGATTCTGTTCATTCATCGCTGATAAAGGTGGAGATGGGTCGAGGAACTATCCCTTACATTCCTTTTCCTCCCCCCACGTCTACAGGTGTCACAGACTCCGGATCCTCCGAAAGGATCTCATCCGTTGATCGATACTTAATAGGCAGGGGTTTGCAAGTCTTAATTTCAGGATTTGTTGGCACAGGGAAGCATGCCCCTCGGTGTCCCGAGCACCGAAATGTCGAAGTGTCGAATATGCCTCGTTTAGCAATTAGCCCCCCCCGGGCTACACCTTGGTCGATATGACCATCTTCTCATATGACCACAGTTTTATTTCCGTCGAGATTTAGCAAGGCGAGAGCCCGACCTCTTGTCAACGGGACTCCCGAATCCCCGATCCCCGATTTCTGAAATGATTAATCTGATGACACGTGGCCTCCCGAGATCAGACGACCTAGATCTATTCCAGGGTTTTCACTATGGAAAATCCCGAACTCTCGTCACCAGGACTTCCGAGTTCACGATTCCTGATCTCCCGAAATGGGTAATCTCATGACACATGGCCTCTGTCATTCAGACGGTTCAGATCTATTCTGGGGTTTTCGTCGTGGAAAATCCCGAACTCTCGTCACCAGGACTTCCGAGTTCGCGATTCCCGATTCCCTGAAATGGATAATCTCACGACACGTGGCCTCCGTCATTCAGACGGTTCAGATCTATTCCGGGGTTTTTGCCCCTATACACCGGGGTCTTAATCCTCGGGTAACTCCTGACCGATCCAACGACTATCGGGTTTTCCAGCTGAGATCTGATGGCTCAGATTGGTTCTTACCCGTGCATTCTTCCATGACTCCCTGGACGTGGAAAAAATCAACGGTCTAGATACTCCCATGGACCTCGGAGATCTACGGTCCTGAATTCTTCGTTGCCCACAAAGACACAGAAAACAAAGGAGTAAGGCATTTAACACCCTACTTACTCCTACCAATCTAACGGTCATGCATGACCATAGGTTTCCCGATGGAATCTCGTTCGTCGATTAATACCTATCAGGGTTAAGGCACTTAACACTCCATCTTCTTCCTCTGAATTGATGGTCGTGAGTGACCACAGTTCTCCTGACGAGATCTCATCCGTCGATTCAATACTTCATCCTTATATTGCTATCTCAGGTTTTCAAGAGATTCGTTCCTCCTCGTGGGTTACTAAGGCCTTACGCCTTCACATTCTCTTTCCTGGTTCTTGATGGGCTTTTCAAGGAGGGTATCTCTATGGGGAGGTTCACCCAGGGCACTATCTGAAACAGATAAGGGTATCGTCCTCCTGAGAACCAGACGTGAAGTCTGAATTAGATCAGTACACATATACATAATGATTCATGAGGACATAAGCCATATGTATTATTTCCATTATAAACATGCATCTACCAGTATTGATGAAAACACCATACATACATTCTTATAATGAAATCATTCACAGTTTCACAGCTTATGAGCATAATTATCAGAATAAATATATATATTTCAAGATGCCAGAGGCAAAACACTTATCAGAAATAACACTAGGGGTTAAGAAACTGCTGAGAGGGGTGCTCATTTCCACCCAACCGTAGGCTCAGCGACTCCCAATGGATTTACCACTAGCCACCCCCGAGCTGAGACCACGATGCTGTGAGACCGTGTCTCCGTTTACTAGTGACCAGGAGCGAAAGTTACTCTCATTCCTCTCTGCTATCATTCACTCTACCTATCGCCAGAGTTCTCCTCCTCCCCTCGTGTCTGCCCCCAATCGCTTCTACCCCACGCCTTATCCTCTTGTGAGGTTACGTGTGGCGCGATTTCCCTTGCACTGGTCAGTCATGATGGCTCTACGGATGGGCAGTTCACCTCCCCATCCCTCATTAATTCCTGAGGAGCCATCTACCTGCCAGCCTGCGAGATATTTAATTCGGGGCCAGTGAGCCACTTTTCGTTCTCCGGGCCAGTGGAGTCCAAATATGGTATTAATTCTCAGTGGAAGTTAACGCCACCTTTCCAGGTGTCTTTCACCGCCATCGTGGTCTCTTTTCCAACACATCCCCTCTCAACAGTCCTGCAATATAAAATTCATAATGTTATTCACATTCATTGACCTTTTCCACAAGGTCCATTCACATCACATATTCACATTCATGAGTTTGCCAAAGTTCTGGCCAGTCCAGTTATTTTTACAAATTGGGGGAAACAGGGTGTTACATTGAATTAAGCAAGCTTGGGGACCAAAACAAAATTTTTATAGCCAAGTGTCCATCAAGCTTCTGTTGGTTAACTGTTAACTGTTCCACATATCTAGGTAGAGAACCGTATGGAGTAATGGACCATTCTAGAAGTTCCCAAACGAGAAAATGGTTCAAGTTCGTTTCCAACTGAGCTGTTGGCGGTTGAATACAGTTCGGGTTGGTTTTCTGGCGGTTCAATATAGTTACGGTTCTAGTTGGTTTCACGGCGGTTCAATACGGTTAAGGGAGCGACGGTTCAATACAGAAGGGAGCTTACAATACAGTCTTTGAAAAAGGTGGTTCTTCATTGTGACAAAATGATGCAGGAGCATCATCTCACGTCAGCCAGCCAGCCAGCCGGCCAGCCACGTCAAGCGCACGCATTCAAAGCTGAAGAGAGGCTCAGTCCTCGTTTTTGATTCGAATGAATGTAAATAAATGTTTTAAGCTGTTGAGCTGGGAAGCCTTGCCTTTGCGCAGACTATAGGTAGATAGGCCTTTAATGTTTTTAAGGCTATCTAGATCTGATCTGCAGACTAGACAACCATTGAATGTAATTGAATAGGGTAGTTGAGGTTTGGTGGGAAGAGCTTGAAGAGCCCCCTCAGGTAAAAATATCTTTTGGGGGTCTCATTTTGTAGTAGTTAGCATAGAGAAGAGGGGAGAAGAGTTGAATAGTTGAACAGAGAGTAGAGAGCAGAAGAGAAGGAGGCAAGACCTTGTTACAGGCCATGCTCAGGAACACTTTGTACAAACAGGCATTTGCCATTTTAATATAAACAACAATTTTTTCCTGCATATTATCTGGTGTTAAATGAATGTCTGTGTGTGTTCTTTTTATGTTGAGAATGTATGTCATGTTTATGCATTTGCAGGAGGGTGTTTCATTTCAAGTTTGAGAGGTCTTTGAGGCTTCACACCAGGAGGGTGTGACAGAACGCTGCGGGTTCTGATAGCCGAGCACAGAGGATGCATTTTTGAACTCTGCGGAGTTAGACAGAGGCGTGTCAGGTGGGCACAGGAACTGGAATCATTCGCTCAGAAGAAGACCTCAAGGGTGTTGAATACCTTGGAGGCAAGGTTGTGTATAAGAGACACAGTTGCAGACATAAACTCTCTTTGAGTTCTGTAAAGCTCCAAGTGGGCATTGAGCACAGGCACAGAGGGCTGAGGAAGAACTCTGCTGTGAGTTTAGACTGAAGTCAGAATCACTAAGGATTTTGAGAGCTCTGCCAGGTGGGCATTGAGCAGGTGTAAGGAGGACACAAAAGGGTACATAACTGCTGGATGTTCTGTAAGAAGATACTCTGCCAGGTAGTGATTGACTAGGTGTGCAGATAGGCACATGAGAAGAGAACTCTTTTGAGTTCTGAATTTGAGGAAGAGTCCACTGAAGGATTTCTGCAGGGTTGCTGAACACCCTGAAAGACTCAACAATTAGGTTGCTTGAGCAGAAGGATGGCCAGGAGGGCATCCATATTCTCCATCTGCAAGAGAAGGGAGAAGGATAAAATCCCTTAGTGGTTTGAGTGATTGAGAAGCTCAGGAGGAATAACACTTTGCGTGCAGAGACTTTGCAGAGGCGCAGAAGTCAGAACCCTTCAAGGATTCGGGAGTGAAAGCTCAGGAGGAGTAGTGCTTTAAATGCACGAAGCCGTAGCTGCAAGGAGTGCAGAGGCTAGAGAACTCTCGGGAAGAGTTCATAGTTTTCTAAAGCTCGGGAGGAATCGCATTTTCATACGCGTAGGCGAGGATTCCAGGCGTGGAGCTTGCAAAGGAAAGAAATAAAGGTTGAGGCCTTAGACATTTGGAATTCTTCCAAGTGTTGGAAGAAAAGCGCCAGAGCTCGGAATGAGCAACAACTGTCGTCAGATTAAGCCGAGAAGATCTGGACTGTTGAAGGATTTCGCGTCCAGGAGGTAGTACAGGAAGAGCGCACAGGGGAGATGATCTGCGCCATCAGATCTTGAGCAAAGAACCTGACAGCCGTTGGATCTGTCGAGAGTTTCTTGAGGTTTAGAACCTCACGTGAAGAGAAGCAAAAGGCGAAGTCCCGAAGGGGGGTGATATTGGGATATCGACGTTCGGGAGTTCGGGGGTCTAGAGGACGAGAGTCCGGGCATTCAACATCCGAAGTCCCGAAAGGGAGAAATAGATCGGAGGATAAGATGTCAAGACTTTCATCCCGAAAGTCCCGAAGTCGCGAAGTAATCTAAGCCGTCCATCGAAGGAGGACAGGTGGCGGAGATTAGAGGATCTCTCAAACTCGAGGTTTCGCCGGGTGAGAGCCCAAAATTTGGGTGTTCGAAGTTGCGAGAAGCGAAGCCGCGAAGTGTCGAGGTTGCACCTAACAGACACGTGGCAGAACTGCACAGTGGGCCCAAAAATTTAAACAACGGACACACGTCACCTATAGGGAGTAGTCAACACCCCGTTGACCTCTCGCATCTCGGGGACTCGGGAGATAAGGGAACAGAAGCTTGAGACTTCAACTCGCGAAGTCGCAAGTAGCGAGAAAGAGAGGAGCTAACGGTAAGCCTAGCCAGCGGTCACGCGAGGAAGGCGCTGACAGAGTAAGAGCTATAGCCATTTCGCGATTTCGGATATCGCGGATTTGAGAAGGAAGAGTCGGGAGCCACGACTCGCGAACTCACGAGATTGCGAGTTGCCGAAAAAGACTTGTGGATCGATAATTTGGCAGATTCCAGTGGGAATCAAAAGAGATGATCCGGATCAAGGGCATATAGAACAATCTTGTGAGCGGATGTAGAGGATGTTTCCTGCATCAAGTGGTATTAGAGCGGGACTTCATCTGTAGATTTTAGGTGAAGTGAAGAGGAGAAGAAGACAATCAGGAGGACTGTAGGAGAAGCTAGAACACTCAGGATTTCAGAGTGACAACAACAGGTTTGCCAGGAGAGCAAACAGGGACAGCGATATGGCTACTGAAAGTCGAAGATACGTTGGAAAGAAAAGCCCAGAGTTGATGGTCAAAAGTCAGTGTAAGCTATTAAAATGGTGGTTGAGGCCTACTAAAAACCTTAACAGACCAAAGAAGATGGTTCAGATATGTGAGCCAGAGACTAGGAGAAATCTTAGTGATGATAAGGAGGAAATGGGATCAGCTGAAGATCTCAAGAACTGCCAGGAGGGCAGAGAAGAAATTTCCGATTGCCAGGTGGGCAAAGAGTTCATATCAGTTGAGGATCTCACAGACTATCATAAGGACAACCAGGGAATTTCATATTGCCAGGAGGGCAATGAATTGAGATCACTGCGGGATCTCATAGACTGCTAGGAGGGCAGCAAAAAGTTTCCAATTTGCCAGCTGGGCATGGGAACGAAGATGGGACTGTATGAAAGTCTCATGGACTTAGAGGTGAGTTCAATTTAGCCTGAGGTGTTGATGAAGATGGGATCGGTTGATCTCATAGACTGCCAGGAGGGTAGTAGGAATATCCCATATTGCCATGTGGGCAGGGATGAGCAGAAGAGACTATCTGAGGGTCTCACAAACTCAGGGACGAGTTTGGATCAGCCAGAGCAGTTGACAGAAGAGGAGGAAGATCAAAGTAGCAGTCTAATGATTGGGGGAATTTAGGTATTCCTACCATTTTCCCAAGAGGAGGTAGAAGTCTACGTTGCAGAAGTTGAGGCAGGAACAACAGAAGCAGGACAGCCAGCTGAGACTGTTAGAGAAGCATTGGAGCTGATATCTGAAGTTGCCCAAGTAGAAGAAGAAGAAGAGAATGAGAATTATGAGGAGTGTCTCAATGCTTTCAGCCAGGAAGTTGAAGAAGCTGCAGAACTGAAGCTGGCAGCAGAAGAAGCCGAAGAGCAGGTAGGAAGATTAATCACTCCCTGGGAGGTGGAGCTGAAGATGTTGGAGGATTGGCTAAACAATGCAGAGCCAACAGGAGGACTGACAGAAGAAAAGTTGTCAGAGAAGGTGACTGAACAACAGGTCAGTCGAGGGAAGACTGCAAAGATGGACTTTGCAGCAACGTGGTAGGTTGAGGCCACGGTAGATGAAGAGGATGGCATGGGAGATCACAGTGATCTGCCCAATCACAAAAAACTTTTGCAGCTGAGAAGACTGCATGAACAGGGCTAGCCACGGGAGCAGCTGGACGAAGTGATCGAGAAGATCAGAAGGCTGATGATAGAGTCAGCAGAGACCCTCAGCAAGAAGGTGCTGGGCAGAAGAAAGGAAGCAACAACGCAACAACAGCAGCAGCAGCAAGGGATTGGAGCGAAGAGACAACTCCAGACATTTGTTTGGGATCCAGGAGGATTTCCACAGTTGAGGGTGGAAGCTCATGAGCAGGAGCTCATGAATTTTGCAGCTGAAGACTATGATGCAGGAGCATCATCTCACGTCATCCAGCCAGCCATGTCAAGCACACACATTCAAAGTTGAAGAGAGGCGCAGTCCTCGTTTTTTATTTGAATGAATGTAATTAATTGAATGTAATTAAATGTTTTAAGCTATTGAGCTAGGAAGTCGTGCCTTTGCATAGACTGTAGGTAGATAGTCCTTTAGTGTTTGTAAGGCTGTGATCTAGATCCGATCTATGGACTAGACAACCATTGAATGTAATTGAATAGGGTAGTTGAGGTTTGGTGGGAAGAGCTCGAAGAGCCCCCTCAGGTAAAAAGATCTTTTGGGGGTCTCATTTTGTAGTAGTTAGCATAGAGAAGAGGGGAGAAGAGTTGAATAGTTGAGCAGAGAGTAGAGAGCAGAAGAGAAGGAGTCGAGACCTTGTTACAGGCCGTGCTTAGGAACACCTTGTACAAATAGGCATTTTCCATTTTAATATAAACAACAGTTTTTTCCTGCATATTATCTGGTGTTAAATGAATGTCTGTGTGTGTTCTATTTATGTTGAGAATGTATGCCATGTTTATGCATTTGCATGAGTGTGTTTGATTTTAGGTTTGAGAGGTCTTTGAGGCTTCACACTAGGAGGGTGTGATAGAATGTTGTGGGTTCTGATAGCCGTGCACAGAGGATGCATTTCTGATATTTGCGGAGTCAGACAGAGGCGTGCTAGGTGGGCATAGGAACTGGAATCATTCACTCAGAAGAAGACCTCAAGGTTGTTGAATACCTTGGAGGCAAGGCTGTGTATAAGAGACATAGTTGCAGACAGAAACTCTCTTTGAGTTCTGTAAATCTCTGCCAAGTGGGCATTGAGCACAGGCACAGAGGGTTGAGGAAGAACTCTGCTGTGAGTTCAGACTGAAGTCAGAATCACTAAGGATTCTGAGAGCTCTGCCAGGTGGGCATTGAGCAGGTGTAAGGAGGACACAGAAGGGGATAGAACTGCTGGTTGTTCTGTAAGAAGATACTCTACCAGGTGGGAATTGAGTAGGTGTGTAGATAGGCACATGAGAGGAGAACTCTTTTGAGTTCTGAATTTGAGGAAGAGTCCACTGAAGGATTTCTGCAGGGTTGCTGAACACCCTGAAAGACTCAACAATCAGGTTGCTTGAGCAGAAGGATAGCCAGGAGGGCATCCAAATTCTCCATCTGCAGGAGAATGGAGAAGGATAAAATCCCTTAGGGGTCTGAGTAATTCAGAAGCTTAGGAGGAATAACACTTTGTGCGCAGAGACTCTGCAGAGGCGCAGAAGTCAGAACCCTTCAAGGATTCAAGAGTGAAATCTCAGGAGGAGTAGTGCTTTAAATGCACGAAGCCGTAGCTGCAAGGAGTGTAGAGGCCAGAGAACTCTCGAGAAGAGTTCAAAGTTTTCTAAAGCTTAGGAGGAACCGTGTTTTCATACGCGTAGGCGAGGATTCCAGGCATGGAGCTTGCAAAGGAAAGAAATAAATATTGAGGCCTTAGACATTTGGAATTCTTCCAAGTGTTGGAAGAAAAGCGCCAGAGCTCGGAAGGAGCAACAACGGTCGTCGGATTAAGCTGAGAAGATCTGGACCGCTGAAGGATTTCGTGTCCAGGAGGCAGTACAGGAAGAGCGCACAGGGGAGATGATCTGCGCCGTCAAATCTTGAGAAAAGAACCCAATAGCCATTGGATCTTTCGAGAGTTGCTCGAGGTTTAAAACCTCACGCGAAGAGCAGCGAAAGGCGAAGTCCCGAAGGGGGGTGATATCGGGATATCGACGTTCAAGAGTTTGAGGGTCCGGAGGACGAGAGTCTGGGCATTCAACATCCGAAGTCCCAAAAAGGAGAAATAGATTGGAGGATAAGAGTTCGAGACATTCGTCCCGAAAGTCTCGAAGTTGCGAAGTAATCTAAGCCATCCATCGGAGGAGGACAGGTGGCGGAGATCAGAGGATCTCGCAAACTCTGGGTTTCGCTAGGTGAGAGTCCAAAATTTGGGTGTTCGAAGTTGCAAGAAGTGAAGTCGTGAAGTGTCGGGGTTGCATGTAAGAGACACGTGGCAGAACTACACAGTGGGCCTGAAAATTTAACCAATGGACACACGTCACCTATAGGGAGTAGTCAACACCCCGTTGACCTCTCGCATCTCCGGGACTCGGGAGATAAGGGAACGGAAGCTCGAGCCTTCAACTCGCGAAGTTGCGAGTAGCAAGAACGAGAGGAGCTAACGATAAGCCTAGCGGACGGTTGCGCAAGGAAGGCGTTGACAGAGTAAGAGCTATAGCCATTTCGCGATTTCGGATATCGTGGATTTGAGAAGGAAGAGTCGGGAGCCACAACTCACGAACTCGCGAGATTGCGAGTTGCCGAAAAGGACTTGTGGATCAATAATTTTGCAGATTCTAGTGGGAATCAAAAG
Organism: Picea engelmannii; assembly: GCA_009831015.1. NCBI lineage: Eukaryota > Viridiplantae > Streptophyta > Pinopsida > Pinales > Pinaceae > Picea > Picea engelmannii. Next base: position 961,579 of record ML778284.1, read on the forward strand.
AGCCGATCTGGCTCAAGGGCATATAGAACGATCCTGTGAGCGGACGTAGAGGACGTACCTGCATCACAAAATCAGAGAGCAACCAAACACCAAGATAGTTATCCAATAACATATCAATCCAAAAAATTATCTAATAAGATATGAAAAACCTAGGATAACAATCTAGATATCTAGATCTAACTAATTGAGGTAGTCGACCTTAACAACCAACCTTTTTTAGAGCTTTCTAGATAACATTAACTAGCTGGAGAAATTACACTATCTAACACTCCCTCTTAATCTAGACTATTACAAATAGCAGCACAAACATTGTTCAAGTGTTGTCTCTGAAATGGAAATTAAGCTTATTCCATACAAGTCTTTTTGATCAATGGTTGATTTACTCAACTTTGTACCTATTGCGATTGGTGTATCGAGCTAGATTGTTTTATCCATTCTGAACCTTTTGAAAATAGCATTGGCATATTTCTGCTGACAAATAAAAATAAGTTGTATAGATTACTCAACCTCAATTTCAAGAAAATACTTCATAAGACCAAGATCAATGATTTCAAACTATGCCTTCATTGTTGTTTTGAAATCATCCAACATTAAATTTCCTATGTATATCATATTATTAACATAAAGGAAAACAATTAGAATATTACCTTGCTGATTTTTTTGGGTGTAAAGTGTGGGTTCATTATTGCTTCTGTTGAACCTATTGTTGAGCAAATATGAATCAATGCCATTGTACCAAGCTAGTGGAGCTTGTTTTAGACCATACAATGTTTTCTTTAGCCTATAAACTTTGTGCTCTTGACCATTGAATTCAAATCTTGACCATTTAAAAATGTTGATTTAACATCCATTTGATAAATAAGCCAATTGTTTTCGGCTGCAATTGAGAATACTGTTCTAACAATGTCTAACCTTGCTACTCTAACATTCTAACCTTGCTAATGAAGAAAAGGTTTCTCCATAATCATTACGAGGTTGTTGAGCAAACCCTTTTGCAATAAGTTCGACTTTATGCTTTCCAACTTTACCTTTCTCATTAAATTTTGTTTTCTAAATCCATTTTACTCCAATGCTTTCTTTCCCTACGGGTAGATCTACAAGATCCCATGTGTGGTTCTTCTCAATCGCATCAATTTCTTCATTCATAGTTTGAGTCCACTATTCTTCATTGACTTCTTCTCCAAAGGACATTGGCTGATATGATAATAAATCAAAGTGTGCTTCCTGATCCACACCATCATGTGCATAAATTTATCTCAAACTTACCGTTTTCTGGTTCCTTAGAGAGGCTATTGTGGGATCTGAATCACTTTTGGAAGAAGGATTGTGAATTGTTTGTCTTTCTTCAATCTGAATCAATTTTGGAAAAAGGATTGTGTCTTTCTTCTCTTGAAGAATCTCTTTATACTTGTAACCTTGGAAGTATTGGTGGTGGAACTTGGTGTTCTGTAGAATCCATCCTTCGTCTGCTTGTAGAAAAGGAATTTGACTTTCCATTGTTTTATAAACTTGATCATCATGTGATTGATCTTCTTGGAATTTGACATTCCTACTTACTATAAACTTCTTGCTAATAAGGTTTTACATTCTATATGCTTTAGATTCCTCAATATAGCCAATAAATATATGTTTTTCACTTTTTTCATCAAGCTTTTTTTTTCACTTCTTCTAGAACATGTGCATAAGCTACACAACCAAAATTTTTTAAATGTGACATTGAATTTCATGTAAGTCCAAGATTCTTGGGGAACTTTTTTCTTCACACATTTGGTTGATGTTTGGGCAAAATTAATTTGATATGTTTTTAGCCTTCAACATTATTTTGACCATATCCATTATGGTCCTTTTCTTCCTTTCAACTACTCCATTTTGTTGTGGAGTGTACCTTGTTGTATACCAAATTATTTGGAATCATACTCACCACCTCCCTTTCATCTAAGAATCTTAATTTACTTCCCACTTTGTTTCTTTTCCATGGCTTTGAATTCTCGAATTTTCCAAAAGTTTGTAATTTGTTCTTAACAAAATTTACTCAAGTCATTAGACAAAAATCATCAATAAATGTTGGGAAATAAAATTACCTCCTATTTACTGTGTTTGCATTGGATCACAAATGTCTATGTGTACTATTTCAAGTGGTGCCTTGGCTTTGTAGGAAGCATCTATTGGAAAACTATCTCTATGGTGTTTAGCTAGGATGCAACTCTCACAAGAGTCATCCTAAACATTTATCACACCAAGACCTCTAACCAGATTTATTTTGTAAATGTCTAAAACTATCAAAGGGTAAATGACCATATCTAATATTCCATAAACATGACTCATGTTATCTTGAAACATTCTATGCATATGATTGATTAAGGTTCCTCGTCACTAATGAAAACATTTTGTTTTTGGTCATTTGTATCTTTGCAATGTCTCCCATTGGGAGGATTGTCTAAAATGGTTCACGTGGGACCTTTATATATGACTTCATACTCATTTTGACTTCATTGCCCTAAGCTCATCATATTATGTTCGAGACTAGACTCTTCCTTTTCCTTCAACATTTACTAGATAATTATCCCCTAATTTTACTTTAGTTCTGAATGAATAATTTAAACTTGAGAACATGATTTTGTTTCCTTTCATGTAATTGTTGCAGCCATTGTCCAGTTAGTTATCAGAGATCATTATTGTTACATTCTTCAGTTACTTGACATGAAAGGAACATGGATTCAGATGTACCTTCATTGGTGTTTGTCACGTTAGCTATGTCTTTGTTCAGATTTGTTTGCTTTCTGATGACGAACCAAAATGACCCACTCAATCAGATGAGGGAAAATCCCGATGAAAGGTCCCAATTAGACCCACTCTTGTTTGGGGTAGAGTTTCCGATCAATTGTTGGCCTGGTTACCAAACTAACTAAAACACTAACTAAATATGAATCTGAGAACTAAAGGTTCTCAATTGAATTTAAAGTGAAAATTCTAATTAACTAAAATTAAACTAAGTTATGTGATTATTATTCTAAGATGCAGTCTCTAACTAATTCTAAACTAACCTATCATGATCAGGAGCGAGTTAACAAAGATGAATACAATGAAATATATGTATTACTTGCATCGAACAAATTCATGACACAAATAATATACACGTTCAACAACATAAATTGTTAGAATCGAGAAATTCATTAGTTAACTATACTATGCTATCGTTGTACTCATCCTAAAAATCATGGTGACTGTAAAATGCAAACATTATTTCAGAAGTAATTCATCGATCGATATTCACAAAATACAGTGAGAGACATGCATAAATAGAATAGTCACATTCATATACATCAACACCATAATCTCCAACTAGAATGTCCTTCGGTTCAAATTAACTTGCAGTAGAAATACTATCTTGCTACATTCTGAAACCAAATGTTGTCTCAAATGGATAGTCCTCCCTTTTATAGTGAGGAGTGATTGTTTACAATTGTTATCTTTTCAATCATGAAATTAGGGTCGTTTTACAAAAAAGGACCCTTCGTATTCCAAATTCAAAACTGATATTACAATAACCAAAGAAGGAAACATCTCGAAATAATTGTGGAATTTGTAATCATGAACCACCATGTTCTTGTAGCTGATCTTGGCATTCCTTCCAGATGGAATGATCTCTTAATATGATCCTGAGTTTGCTTGATTGTAATATGATTCTCCATTGCAAACTTTGGTGGATACTTCTTGATATAACCGCTTTGCTGCATTCTTGACAAAGGATTAGATTTTGTGGGTGAGCCGAGCAGGTTTTAATAGGTGTTCTTCAATTGTTTTTTCTTCAAATTGACATAGATTATGGATGTTCATCTGGCTCGCTTTCTTGTGATCCTCCACCTTAACCATTATGGTGTTGGGAGATGTTGTTTCATCGATGGACTGCATTGGTTGTACCCCTGCCTCTTCTACGAGATCATTTGCATTTCTCCATAGATTCACGCAAATGTCGATTGTTTCCCCTTGGGTGGTGCTTGCACTCTTCAACATAGATTTTCTAGTGTCAAAGAGAATTTGGCATCTAAGTACTTCTCTCTTCGAATATACCGACAATGTGGTAGGTGGAGGTTTGTGCATATCCTTCCAACTGAGCATCTCCTCTAAGGCTTCACTCGCTTCCTGATACCTTTCTTGATTCTCTATCAATGTGCTTTGCAACCTGAAATGTTCCTCTTGCTCATCTTGTCTTCTACTTAGCAGATTGAGGAGTTCATTCTTACCTGTTGCTAATTCTTCACTCAATGCCAGTGCATGTGCCTTGATAGATTCCACAGTGCATGTCGATGCTCTGGTCTCTTCTATGATTGCCTTGAGTTTCTGGTTTTTTGCCTCTAACTCGTTTTTATGGGTGTCCTATTGTATTTTCATCCTTTTCTCAAATTCTACATTCATCTAGTCCCCTTGAGCTTGTAGGGATTTGTTCATATTCTCTATATTAATACTCTCAGCTGATTTTACAGCTTCCTGGACATCTATGGTGAATTTTTCGTTTACATTCTTCAAATCTATCTCCAATTCAAATACTTTGTTCTTGGCAGTGTTGAGGATGTTGGTTACCTCAAGGAAAGATGAGGCATTTAACCCTGCGAAAACGTTGAGTGTTGAAGCTACTTGGACCACATTTTCTTCAGGATTAGGCCCTACTTTCCACTCTAATACACTCCATGTAGATGATTTTGACCTGGTGTCTTCTCCTCTTTTCTTCTTGGCCGATCTCTTCTCGATACTTCTTGTCCCATTATCAAAATAGTAGTCTTTGATGGCTACTACAGAGCCCTTAAAATTTAGGGCTTGGGAGGAGAAGGAGGAATCTCCTGGAATGGTACTTATGGGAGTGTATTCTAGAGGAGGTACATTCATAATGCCCAGGTTGGACATTGATGGAGTGCTAGGTGCTTGGCTTGAATTTTTCTTCAATAGCTTGTCTACTTTCTTCTTAGCTTCAGCCTCGTCGGCTAATCGTTTTGCCTTTTCCTCATCAGCTAATTTCTTGACTTATGCTACATGAGCCAGTAGTACCATGCCCTTAGTAACTTGAGGGTTGTAGCTTTCCAATGTTGGTGTCCTCCGCAAACTCCCCTGTGCATATATGTTGTGAATTGTTTAGATTCATTTTCATCAAGACATTTTAATAGGATGCCAACAGGATCCCTCTAATACAGGTTTTGATTTACAATGTAGAATTTTATAGCTTTTAATTTGAGAGACCTAGCCCTCATCTTCTTCAAATTTGGTGGACATTCTAGGTGCTACAAAAAGTAAATAGCATCTTTGTACCAAGGTGAAGAAGAGTAGTTTTCAAATACTTGCATGTTGTCTTGTCCAGACTGTGTCATGGGTGAATCAGATTGGGTGAAGGTCTGATGCAATTCCAACACCTTACAGTTTGATTATGATAACAACTTGGCAAGTCCATGTCCCTTGATAAGCTTGGTGGGTTTTATGTGCAGGTCATACTCCAATAGTTTGAAAATCCAATTCCCTCTTTTCCCTTCACGATCTAGCTAGACCATAATCTCTTTGAAACTGCTGCTAGGAACATAGGTTGTTATGTTAGACTGTAACACATACACCCTGAAGGCTTTCAACACTTTGACCAATGCATAAGCCTGCTTTTCTAATATGTCATAATTCAGCTCAGCATCTCAGAGGGCTTTGCTGAAAAAGATTGTGGATTGTCCATGCCCTTCTTCATTCTTTTGCAGTAGCACAACAATAATGGTTTCCTTGGAAGCGAAAGAGAAGATAAAGAATTCTTTGGCATAGTCAGGGCTGACCAATACAGGGACTTTAGCCAAATCTTGTTTGATCCTTTGGAATGTTGATTTTTCCTCTTGTGACCACTTGATAACAACATCTTTCTTCAGCATGTTGGTTATAGGATTTATGATTTCAACAAAGTTTGGCACAAAGCGCCTTAAAAAATTTATTCTGCCTATTAAAGACTGAATAGACTTCTTACTTCTGGGGATTTCAATTTCATGAATGGCCTCCACTCTCTTAGGGTCTATTTTTATACATCCTGCTAATATGATATGACCTAGAAGTTTATCTTCTGGCATAACAAAGTGGGACTTCCTGGGATTCAAAGAAATCCCATACCTTTTGCAATTTTGTAAAATCTGCTCAAGGTGTTGAAAATGATCATCATCCGATTTTGAGAAAATGGTTATGTCATCCAAATATATAACCATAAATTTCTCTTTCTCCCCCACGAAGGTTGTATCCATAGCCCTCTGAAAGGTGACCCCTACGTTCATCATCCCAAAGGGAATTTTTTCATACATAAATGTCCCCCATGGTGTGGTGAATGTTGTTTTTTCTTTGTCTTCTTCACATACTGCTACCTGGTTATAACCAGAGTACCAATCCAGCAAGGAAATTTTGTGAGCACCTAATACCCTTTGCAAAATATGGTCCATCTTGGGCAGGGGGTAGTTGTATTTTAGGGAACACTTCTTGAGATTTCAGAAATCCACACACAAACGTATATCCCCACTCTTTTTCCTCGCGGGTACCAAGTTGGCCACCCAATCTGAGTACCTCAAGGGCACAATAATTCTATCATCAAGCATTATTTTCAACTCTTTTTCAATTATGGACATCAGCATGGGATTAAATTTCCCGATCTTTTGTTTGAATGGCTTAAAACTAGCCTTCAGAGGGATCTTGTGTAGGATGATGTCAGTGTCAAATGTCTTCAAATCTTCATACAACCATGAAAAAATATTGACAAAAATTTTCATGAGGTTGACATACCTGTCTTTTTGTTCTGGAGGTAGTGCCTTGGATAGTTTGACTATTTTGGGATTTTTAGTAGTCCCAATGTTGCAGTCCATCACTTCCTCTTCTTGATTTTTTGTGGCAACTTCTCTAGAGACATCATGACTATCAAATAACCTTTACAATGGCACTATACCCCTGGGGATGTAGTTTTTTTTAAGTTCCACAATTTTATGGCTAGCCACTTTTTTCAATAGATGAGATGTTTGTTGATAAGATGATTCATCATCTTCACCCTCTTGATCTATTGCGATACTTGAGAATTCTTCAATGGTATGTAGAAATCTTTGTAGCTCCAAATCATTGCTAAAGACTTGTCAGTGCGTTATGCTCTCTGGTATGGTTATCCTATGTCTGACTTCCACCTGATACTTGATATTTGGGAAAATGGGAGGTTTGAAGGTGCTAGCAGCCAATGCCAAAAAATCTGCCTTATGATTTGCCTCTCTAGGAATGAAGGAGATATTAAACACCAGAAAGAAGTTGTCAACCAAGTCCCACACCTCATTCATGTATTGTTTGATCCTCTATTGCTTAGCTGATAGATTTTTTTTACTTGATTGATGATTAACTCATAATCACCCAAAATTGCCAAACTATCAATGGCCATGTCTTTGGTAGCCCTCAATCCAAGCATCGAAGCTTCATACTCAACTATATTGTTAGTAGTCTCAAATTCCAGCTTATAAGAGAGCGTTATAACCTCTTTTGCAGGGGAAATGAGGACTATACCAGCCCCTGAACCTTCCATTGATGAAGAGCCATCGAAATACATCCTCCAAACTTTGTTCCGTTGATTTGTCAGTGAATGATTTTTGCATTTGCTGACTGTAATTTATGGTTCCTCGTTATTTAAATGAAAAATAGATGACCCAATCTCATCTTCAACAACATGAATTGGATTGTTGCTTGGATTTTGATGGTCACTAACGATGTATGCCAATATGACCTCCCCATATAGCCTCTTGTGTTCTCCCCCGAAAATAAGGATGGTGGCATATGTGAGGTCCATTTGTAAAGATCCCCCAATCTTCTTGGCCCATGTCCTGGATAGAAGCATACCAAACTTGGGGGGGGATGTTAGCCACAATGATGTCCATCACTACACTCTTCATGGGTAAATGCACTAAAGAAACCACTAGATCTTTTATTAATCCCAAACATTTGACTTTTTTAGAGTCAAAGGAGTAAAGGTCTTGGTAGGGCTTGGTGATCTCTAAGCCTAGTTCCTCCATAACAACTTTAGGCATGACATTGTGTGATGCCCCTGAGTCTATGAGACAATTATGTAGGATCTTTTCATTGATATTTAAAGATATGTAGAATGGTGGAAAGGCATCAAATCCATCCTCAATATGTGGGCCCACAATAATGGTTGGGTTTTCATCCTGCAGACTAATTACATCAGAATTTACAACAAAAGTAGGTGGTTGCAAAACCTTCATAATGAATTTTTTTAAAGACTCATTTTTCAACAATTCTGACAGAGGTACGTGGATCTTGATCTTTCTCAACTCATGCTCTAGGCTGAAAGATGCTTGTGGCCTATCAACTTCCTTTGCTTTAGGGGAAACAGTTTTAAATGGAGGAGGCTGGTGAGCTTTAGCCAATGCACCCTTGCTTGGATTTGGCTTGGGAGGAACCTCTATTTTTCTATTCTGATAAGAGGTGGTGGATTTAGGAGTGCCTGTTCTAGGCCTCAAGTCATATTTATTTTGGGGTTGGACTTGAATAAATCCCTCTTCCCCTATCTCAATATCAAATTGATTTGATAGTTGTGTTACCTCATAATCTTGTTGCATTAAGTGACTGGTGTAAAAATCAGTTTCATTGAAAATTACAACAACATCATCCACAACATCACTATCTACATCCATTTACTCAATATGATTGTTTTGGAAAGGAGGTAATACTCTTTGATCACCAACATTCCTCCTCTCTCTCTGCATTATTTGAGGGGCATCATTCGACCTTCTAAATTGGTTTGGATTTCTGTTCCTGACCCCTTGAAAAGCTATGTTTGGTTGTTTAGATTCCCATTTCATCTTAGCTATTTCAGATGTCAAATCCTTCAATTTTTTTTTCATTTCATCAAGTTTAGGATCAGATGTGGTCGGGTTAGAGGAGGTAGGGGAATCCTCTCTTTGTTTCTTCTTGTCTTTATCAGATCTAGTCTTTAACTTGTCTGATGCCAAGATGTTGGATTCAACCTCATTGGTTGCTTCTTGCATGTACAACAAGGTGTTGGATCTTCTCTCTCTCAACAGAAGGGAGAAATCTTCATCAAATGCATTGGCATAAGTGATCTTGGCAGAGGCTTTAGTTGGTTTGATATCATCTGGAATTCTACCATACATCTTATTGATTCTCTTGGTAAAGTCTGAAATAAACTAACCATTCTTTCTCTTAAGGGCCCCAAACTTAGTGATGTAACACATATAATCTCTTCTATCTCCCCATTTCTTTATGAAGGCTTCATATAGCACATCAATATCTATAATGGAGGCTAGAGGGATATCCCGAAACCATTTCCTAGCTTCCCCATCGAGGCTTTGTACAAACAACCTCATCCACACATATGCATAGTCAATGTTGAAGTTGTCTGCAAAGTTGTAGAAGGCTACCAAATGTTCCTCAGTAGGGACATCCCCTTCCCCATTATATCTTGGAAAATATTTAATGTAATCTGTGGGCGGGAGTGCATGTAATCCTAAATGCAAAACTAGGGGTGCATATCTAGCAGTTATTATGGCATCCATCCTATTAACAACCATTGTTTGGGCAATATGAATCTAAGGATTGATTGGGGATGCAAGGGTGGATGATGGACTAGATGATGAAGTGGAGGCAGGGGTTAGAAGAATCCAAGAGTCCTTGGAATTGTGATTCTCATAGATAGCAAATTCAAGCTACTTGTGATAATGAAGAAAAGTGGACTCTTTGGGTGCAACTTTACTCTTGAGGGATGAGGTATATCTCTGAACTAAGGTGGTTTTTCTTAGTTGCCTTTCTGGCTCAGAGACTATTGTGTCCTTCTCAGGGTTGGGATGAGCCTTAGTGGCTTTGATGTGCTCAGATTTGGATCTGTTGAGTCCTTTTCTGGGAGCCAATATTTCTTTTGTGAAGTTTACATAGTGAAGTCACCAGGTGAAAGATGGAATTCTGAAGATGTTTGATCTGTGTTCACCATCAAAGGTCAAATATGATCGTTGTCATTCTCCCATGGAAATATATTTCGTTGCTCTGTTCCCTAGCAACGACGCCAGAAAGATGTTGGTCCTAAATTCTACACTTGACTGCTAAAGGGTAGATCTAGGCCACCTCCAATTTAGAATGGTTGGTTTTTTATTTTGTTGGTCAGTTAGAGGGTTGGTTTTACCAAGAAAAGAGCATGGTGGGGATGGAAAAATGATATGGATGAGGGTCCTCCTTGGCTGGTGGCACAGAAATGACAGACAAGTGAAATAATAGAGGTAAAAACAAAGGGAAACAACAAACCACTCAATGAATAATCTATTGCAAGAAGTTTAATATTTAAAATATCATTTCAAGACATTAAACATGTATCAAAACACAATTGTTCCCATAGGTTGCAATTAAAAACAAATCTTCACCAAAGTATTAGTTGTTTTACAGGTTGCATATTAGTAAAGATAAGTTATACAATAGCTGAAGAAAATGAAATGTACTTCACACAGATAAAAAACTACATTCAAGATAAGTTAAAAAAACACATGAAGATTTTGACAAAAACACTGTTATCAAAATTATATTCACCAGGTAGAGAGATTTAATCCATGCATAGAACAGGTTCAACCAAATGATGTATTGATCTTCTTCTCCCAAAAACTAAACCATTACAACATACACAAGCTGCATATTTATCAAAGTTATAGAGGCTCTCGTCCATCTGGGACTGAGGCTTAACTCTACACTAACAGTTGTAAAACAACTTATTAACTTAGCTAAAAACATTGCTCGAGTATATTAAGGTATACTTTGAGCTTGACTTAATAAAAAAGAAGTGGTTCATATCAAACACAAATGACCACTTATGATGCTTTAATCTAAAAGAGTCTTGAACTTGAATAGTTAAAATTGGTACTAATCATAAACCAAATTGATGCATATGCTGAATCGAACTGAGTCTTTGACATAACTAAATAGGAATGATAGAACTGGATTTTGAGTCAAGTATGGGTGTAAATGTGCGTTGTTGGAGGCCACTAGGAGATAATTGGGTGTGTGGCAGCTTCTTCAAAATTTTTCCTTTAGAAACCAACAATTTTTCTAGTGCTTCTTTTGGAGTCTTTGATATTTCTTCTGCAACCTGGAGTATAGTTTCTCCAATTCTTGGTTGTGGTGTTGAAAGGTACGGATTTGAAGCTTCATTTATGTACCCGTTGACTATCATTGAGCTTCTTTGTCTTGACCATAACCGACCTTTCTTTCTTGTCTTGCTCTGTGATGGACTAGTTGTGTTATGCTGGTGTTTTGCTTCTCCTCATCCTCACGTCATACCCATGAACTGCCTCAGGTTCCTTTGAATTTGAGATGCTTCCAGAAAATAAATATGATGCCATAGACTCACTCGACGTTCCCTTCGTTTGGAACAGTTTAAAAAACTTTAAAACATGCAATTAATGAGGATAAGCCACTTCGAAAATTCGACGTTCGAGGGATTTTGAATGCATAGTATACAAATCTCCCGAATGAACAAATTCACGAAGTCATTAACCAATGATTATTGCTAATTAACCCGAGATTAATATATATTTATCAATAAATATTCTGGGACTTCAGGACTCTGGCACTTCGGAGCTCTGACAATTCAGGGAACCATTTTTGCTCTGGATGAAAATATCTCGTAGTGACCATTTCCCAGAGTGACATGGCAGCTTGAAATGAGTGCCACGTGTCATCTGAAATAAATCGATAGGTGGCATATGACGTCAGGTGAAAAAGACTCTGGAACTTCGGGGCTTCGGGGCTTTGTGTTTGTTCTGGATATAAATATCATGGATGACCGAACTTGCGAAGTGACGTGGTAGTGAGGATCCACTTCGGCAATTCAGGGCTCCGACACTTCGAGGCTCCGACGCTTCAGCACTTCGTAGCTTCGGCACTTCGATGTTCTGACACTTTGGCACTTCGGGGCTCTGGGGCTCTGTGTTTGTTCTGGATAAAAATATCTCGGATGACTGAACTCGCGAAGTGATGTGGTAGTGAGGATCCACTTCAACAATTTGGGGCTTGGACAAATCGACACTTCGGAGCTCCAACACTTCGTCACTTCGATGTTCCGGTACCTTGGCACTTTGACATTCAGGAGTTTTTGACTGTAGACTATGAATATCTCCCAAAGGATGATCTCCCTGAGTGACGCGGTAGTTCAGGGCTCCGACACTTCAGAATTTTTTTAGGATTGAAACAATGACAAGCTCGGGCGGTCGAACGCTGAAGTCACTTCATATTTATTTGTGGTTAAACCTTCCACATTTTTGAAACCCCGAATGCACAAGAGTCGTTGATCTTAATTCATTGTTGGATCTTCACCGTCGAAAATTCAACCTGTCTGTTTGCTCACAATCTAAGCCCGAAATCCACTGCTCTGAAATGCTGTGTTTTTTTTATTGGATGTTTCCTGTGTATACAAAGGACTTGGTTGACCTGTTTCATGCTCAATTAGTGGTAAACCAAGATGGAATATGTTTTGAACCCAAACCTTGACATGCAATTATCCTTCAAGAAAACAAAAAATAATTGGTGCAAAGAATCAATAAAGAAAGATAATGATAAAAACCGAGTCATTTAGTAATGGGAAACCAACTTAACCAACCAAAAGATATATGATTTTGGTGAAGGTATAGGGAAATGAGAGAGGAGGAGTAGGGGTGAAGACTTAGGTCTCAACACCAAAAAATCAAATAGAAGAAGTTGGTTTGAGAGTGACAATGGTGAATCAGGATAACACCCTTAGGCTACATGTGTTCCACGTAATGGGTAAGGATGAAGAAGAACAACATTGATTCATGTGCAAAGAAATATGGTCTATGAAGAGGATCACAAATGAAGCAACTGAGATCGTGCAGTTGGAAACAACGTTTAGGGACAGAGCCTTGAGATGATACATGAAATACAAGGCCATTGCACCAATGAGACAAATGAGGTCTCTCACAGAGATTAAGGCATATTTATTGAAGGAATTTCGAAAGCTCAAGTTTGAGTCTTGGTATATTACTGAGATCAAGGAGATTAAGCAACAATAAGGGGAAACCATGTGGGATTATCACCAACAGTTTAAGAATTTGTTGGATAGGCTGATGTTCTAGATTCAGGACGTGCAACACAAATAGTGGTTTATTGTGGTTTTGCTTCTACATATCTGAGCCCTGATGTGAACATCCCCAACCACCAACAAGTCAGGCAATGTCACTTCTGAGACGTCTCTCTTAGCTCTGATACAATTCGTGAATTTATATGCATGCATATCTAACACAATTAACAATTACATCATTATGTTCATGCTATGTATTAATGCAGAAATAACAGTAAGCCTACACATACATCATATATGATATATCTAGGCATTACTCATCAAGTTATAAAACATATACAATTACACCACATACAATCAACATAGATTTGGTACTTATATTTTAATAGATGACCACCAACTGCGTGCAGACCTTCCATGAACCTCCTAGCCTTAGACCACGCTGCTCATCATGCTCAGCAGTGGGTTACCCCTGAGCTGGGACTAAACTCCAACCGGAGCAAAGGAATCCTAGACCTAGGTTGAGGTTGCGGGAAACTGCATTGTGCAATTGGAAGGATTCTCTCCAAGGAGCCTACTTACGCCCACTACTCACGAACTCTCATTTCCCACATGCCTGTCCCACCCTGGGAATATGCACCTTCATTGTTCCACATTCCATCGGTTGCTCTACTTCTCTTCTAGGGCTTCAACAACATGCCAGATCAGGAATTCTCAGAGCTCAGTAGCAGGTACTAGACTCCTTCCAGGAGAAATCACTTCCCAACAAACTCTTTCACCTGGAGAGAGTTTCTCATAGGCATCACAACCTACTTCTTCAACCACGGGCATGACAATCCTCCTCTTCAATCCACAACCACCAAAATTCGGGTAAGGCCATGGGACGACTCAACAATTTACAGAGGTTCACAAAGGCGGGATTGACTATGGCTGCGTACTTGTTCAATGCGTGTGTGAACTGCACAAGGGATGGTCGGCATGCTGAGGATGAACTCGTGGGATATTAAATGGCTAGACTGTTTAGAATGTTGAGAGAAAACAAGGAAAATGGTGAGAATGGTCAGCCTGTAGAATCGTGAGAGAGTTACAATGGTGAGATCCAACTCCTCCGACAGGTGGCCAGAATCGTTTGTGCACCCCCAACAAAGGTGGAACTTCCCACATAAATATGGATGTGTCTTGGGTGACACTTGGCTCTCTAGGAGCACAGTCCTCTCCACTTGGAGTTTGTTCCTCTCCTCAAAGGAACTTAGGATAACTGGGTTTATTTTCCCAACTTTAGTACTTTTCAGGAATACATTATAATATTCCCTTGAGTTAAGCCCTCAAGCTTAGCCCCTCTTTCCTAGCCTCTCAGACCCATTCCTTTCCCTACCTAGTGGAACTTAGTCCCCCATAACTCTTTCTTCGTGGTTGGTCTACACGCAACGATGCATTTTATTAATAATATGCATAATTACATATACAAAAATCAAGCCCACTGACCTTAGCATCTATGCTCTTCGGCCTAATAAACACATAAGCCTACCAACTTATAATTACTTGGCTCATTAGCCTACAAACATCATTACATTTCACAGGGGCTCAGCCTTGGGGTATTACAATCCCCTCCCCTTATTTTTTCACAGTCCTCAGTGCAACTCATTTACATAATATCA
>ML778284.1:980487-1026534 GCA_009831015.1 Picea engelmannii
ATCCCCTAATTTTACTTTAGTTCTGAATGAATAATTTAAACTTGAGAACATGATTTTGTTTCCTTTCATGTAATTGTTGCAGCCATTGTCCAGTTAGTTATCAGAGATCATTATTGTTACATTCTTCAGTTACTTGACATGAAAGGAACATGGATTCAGATGTACCTTCATTGGTGTTTGTCACGTTAGCTATGTCTTTGTTCAGATTTGTTTGCTTTCTGATGACGAACCAAAATGACCCACTCAATCAGATGAGGGAAAATCCCGATGAAAGGTCCCAATTAGACCCACTCTTGTTTGGGGTAGAGTTTCCGATCAATTGTTGGCCTGGTTACCAAACTAACTAAAACACTAACTAAATATGAATCTGAGAACTAAAGGTTCTCAATTGAATTTAAAGTGAAAATTCTAATTAACTAAAATTAAACTAAGTTATGTGATTATTATTCTAAGATGCAGTCTCTAACTAATTCTAAACTAACCTATCATGATCAGGAGCGAGTTAACAAAGATGAATACAATGAAATATATGTATTACTTGCATCGAACAAATTCATGACACAAATAATATACACGTTCAACAACATAAATTGTTAGAATCGAGAAATTCATTAGTTAACTATACTATGCTATCGTTGTACTCATCCTAAAAATCATGGTGACTGTAAAATGCAAACATTATTTCAGAAGTAATTCATCGATCGATATTCACAAAATACAGTGAGAGACATGCATAAATAGAATAGTCACATTCATATACATCAACACCATAATCTCCAACTAGAATGTCCTTCGGTTCAAATTAACTTGCAGTAGAAATACTATCTTGCTACATTCTGAAACCAAATGTTGTCTCAAATGGATAGTCCTCCCTTTTATAGTGAGGAGTGATTGTTTACAATTGTTATCTTTTCAATCATGAAATTAGGGTCGTTTTACAAAAAAGGACCCTTCGTATTCCAAATTCAAAACTGATATTACAATAACCAAAGAAGGAAACATCTCGAAATAATTGTGGAATTTGTAATCATGAACCACCATGTTCTTGTAGCTGATCTTGGCATTCCTTCCAGATGGAATGATCTCTTAATATGATCCTGAGTTTGCTTGATTGTAATATGATTCTCCATTGCAAACTTTGGTGGATACTTCTTGATATAACCGCTTTGCTGCATTCTTGACAAAGGATTAGATTTTGTGGGTGAGCCGAGCAGGTTTTAATAGGTGTTCTTCAATTGTTTTTTCTTCAAATTGACATAGATTATGGATGTTCATCTGGCTCGCTTTCTTGTGATCCTCCACCTTAACCATTATGGTGTTGGGAGATGTTGTTTCATCGATGGACTGCATTGGTTGTACCCCTGCCTCTTCTACGAGATCATTTGCATTTCTCCATAGATTCACGCAAATGTCGATTGTTTCCCCTTGGGTGGTGCTTGCACTCTTCAACATAGATTTTCTAGTGTCAAAGAGAATTTGGCATCTAAGTACTTCTCTCTTCGAATATACCGACAATGTGGTAGGTGGAGGTTTGTGCATATCCTTCCAACTGAGCATCTCCTCTAAGGCTTCACTCGCTTCCTGATACCTTTCTTGATTCTCTATCAATGTGCTTTGCAACCTGAAATGTTCCTCTTGCTCATCTTGTCTTCTACTTAGCAGATTGAGGAGTTCATTCTTACCTGTTGCTAATTCTTCACTCAATGCCAGTGCATGTGCCTTGATAGATTCCACAGTGCATGTCGATGCTCTGGTCTCTTCTATGATTGCCTTGAGTTTCTGGTTTTTTGCCTCTAACTCGTTTTTATGGGTGTCCTATTGTATTTTCATCCTTTTCTCAAATTCTACATTCATCTAGTCCCCTTGAGCTTGTAGGGATTTGTTCATATTCTCTATATTAATACTCTCAGCTGATTTTACAGCTTCCTGGACATCTATGGTGAATTTTTCGTTTACATTCTTCAAATCTATCTCCAATTCAAATACTTTGTTCTTGGCAGTGTTGAGGATGTTGGTTACCTCAAGGAAAGATGAGGCATTTAACCCTGCGAAAACGTTGAGTGTTGAAGCTACTTGGACCACATTTTCTTCAGGATTAGGCCCTACTTTCCACTCTAATACACTCCATGTAGATGATTTTGACCTGGTGTCTTCTCCTCTTTTCTTCTTGGCCGATCTCTTCTCGATACTTCTTGTCCCATTATCAAAATAGTAGTCTTTGATGGCTACTACAGAGCCCTTAAAATTTAGGGCTTGGGAGGAGAAGGAGGAATCTCCTGGAATGGTACTTATGGGAGTGTATTCTAGAGGAGGTACATTCATAATGCCCAGGTTGGACATTGATGGAGTGCTAGGTGCTTGGCTTGAATTTTTCTTCAATAGCTTGTCTACTTTCTTCTTAGCTTCAGCCTCGTCGGCTAATCGTTTTGCCTTTTCCTCATCAGCTAATTTCTTGACTTATGCTACATGAGCCAGTAGTACCATGCCCTTAGTAACTTGAGGGTTGTAGCTTTCCAATGTTGGTGTCCTCCGCAAACTCCCCTGTGCATATATGTTGTGAATTGTTTAGATTCATTTTCATCAAGACATTTTAATAGGATGCCAACAGGATCCCTCTAATACAGGTTTTGATTTACAATGTAGAATTTTATAGCTTTTAATTTGAGAGACCTAGCCCTCATCTTCTTCAAATTTGGTGGACATTCTAGGTGCTACAAAAAGTAAATAGCATCTTTGTACCAAGGTGAAGAAGAGTAGTTTTCAAATACTTGCATGTTGTCTTGTCCAGACTGTGTCATGGGTGAATCAGATTGGGTGAAGGTCTGATGCAATTCCAACACCTTACAGTTTGATTATGATAACAACTTGGCAAGTCCATGTCCCTTGATAAGCTTGGTGGGTTTTATGTGCAGGTCATACTCCAATAGTTTGAAAATCCAATTCCCTCTTTTCCCTTCACGATCTAGCTAGACCATAATCTCTTTGAAACTGCTGCTAGGAACATAGGTTGTTATGTTAGACTGTAACACATACACCCTGAAGGCTTTCAACACTTTGACCAATGCATAAGCCTGCTTTTCTAATATGTCATAATTCAGCTCAGCATCTCAGAGGGCTTTGCTGAAAAAGATTGTGGATTGTCCATGCCCTTCTTCATTCTTTTGCAGTAGCACAACAATAATGGTTTCCTTGGAAGCGAAAGAGAAGATAAAGAATTCTTTGGCATAGTCAGGGCTGACCAATACAGGGACTTTAGCCAAATCTTGTTTGATCCTTTGGAATGTTGATTTTTCCTCTTGTGACCACTTGATAACAACATCTTTCTTCAGCATGTTGGTTATAGGATTTATGATTTCAACAAAGTTTGGCACAAAGCGCCTTAAAAAATTTATTCTGCCTATTAAAGACTGAATAGACTTCTTACTTCTGGGGATTTCAATTTCATGAATGGCCTCCACTCTCTTAGGGTCTATTTTTATACATCCTGCTAATATGATATGACCTAGAAGTTTATCTTCTGGCATAACAAAGTGGGACTTCCTGGGATTCAAAGAAATCCCATACCTTTTGCAATTTTGTAAAATCTGCTCAAGGTGTTGAAAATGATCATCATCCGATTTTGAGAAAATGGTTATGTCATCCAAATATATAACCATAAATTTCTCTTTCTCCCCCACGAAGGTTGTATCCATAGCCCTCTGAAAGGTGACCCCTACGTTCATCATCCCAAAGGGAATTTTTTCATACATAAATGTCCCCCATGGTGTGGTGAATGTTGTTTTTTCTTTGTCTTCTTCACATACTGCTACCTGGTTATAACCAGAGTACCAATCCAGCAAGGAAATTTTGTGAGCACCTAATACCCTTTGCAAAATATGGTCCATCTTGGGCAGGGGGTAGTTGTATTTTAGGGAACACTTCTTGAGATTTCAGAAATCCACACACAAACGTATATCCCCACTCTTTTTCCTCGCGGGTACCAAGTTGGCCACCCAATCTGAGTACCTCAAGGGCACAATAATTCTATCATCAAGCATTATTTTCAACTCTTTTTCAATTATGGACATCAGCATGGGATTAAATTTCCCGATCTTTTGTTTGAATGGCTTAAAACTAGCCTTCAGAGGGATCTTGTGTAGGATGATGTCAGTGTCAAATGTCTTCAAATCTTCATACAACCATGAAAAAATATTGACAAAAATTTTCATGAGGTTGACATACCTGTCTTTTTGTTCTGGAGGTAGTGCCTTGGATAGTTTGACTATTTTGGGATTTTTAGTAGTCCCAATGTTGCAGTCCATCACTTCCTCTTCTTGATTTTTTGTGGCAACTTCTCTAGAGACATCATGACTATCAAATAACCTTTACAATGGCACTATACCCCTGGGGATGTAGTTTTTTTTAAGTTCCACAATTTTATGGCTAGCCACTTTTTTCAATAGATGAGATGTTTGTTGATAAGATGATTCATCATCTTCACCCTCTTGATCTATTGCGATACTTGAGAATTCTTCAATGGTATGTAGAAATCTTTGTAGCTCCAAATCATTGCTAAAGACTTGTCAGTGCGTTATGCTCTCTGGTATGGTTATCCTATGTCTGACTTCCACCTGATACTTGATATTTGGGAAAATGGGAGGTTTGAAGGTGCTAGCAGCCAATGCCAAAAAATCTGCCTTATGATTTGCCTCTCTAGGAATGAAGGAGATATTAAACACCAGAAAGAAGTTGTCAACCAAGTCCCACACCTCATTCATGTATTGTTTGATCCTCTATTGCTTAGCTGATAGATTTTTTTTACTTGATTGATGATTAACTCATAATCACCCAAAATTGCCAAACTATCAATGGCCATGTCTTTGGTAGCCCTCAATCCAAGCATCGAAGCTTCATACTCAACTATATTGTTAGTAGTCTCAAATTCCAGCTTATAAGAGAGCGTTATAACCTCTTTTGCAGGGGAAATGAGGACTATACCAGCCCCTGAACCTTCCATTGATGAAGAGCCATCGAAATACATCCTCCAAACTTTGTTCCGTTGATTTGTCAGTGAATGATTTTTGCATTTGCTGACTGTAATTTATGGTTCCTCGTTATTTAAATGAAAAATAGATGACCCAATCTCATCTTCAACAACATGAATTGGATTGTTGCTTGGATTTTGATGGTCACTAACGATGTATGCCAATATGACCTCCCCATATAGCCTCTTGTGTTCTCCCCCGAAAATAAGGATGGTGGCATATGTGAGGTCCATTTGTAAAGATCCCCCAATCTTCTTGGCCCATGTCCTGGATAGAAGCATACCAAACTTGGGGGGGGATGTTAGCCACAATGATGTCCATCACTACACTCTTCATGGGTAAATGCACTAAAGAAACCACTAGATCTTTTATTAATCCCAAACATTTGACTTTTTTAGAGTCAAAGGAGTAAAGGTCTTGGTAGGGCTTGGTGATCTCTAAGCCTAGTTCCTCCATAACAACTTTAGGCATGACATTGTGTGATGCCCCTGAGTCTATGAGACAATTATGTAGGATCTTTTCATTGATATTTAAAGATATGTAGAATGGTGGAAAGGCATCAAATCCATCCTCAATATGTGGGCCCACAATAATGGTTGGGTTTTCATCCTGCAGACTAATTACATCAGAATTTACAACAAAAGTAGGTGGTTGCAAAACCTTCATAATGAATTTTTTTAAAGACTCATTTTTCAACAATTCTGACAGAGGTACGTGGATCTTGATCTTTCTCAACTCATGCTCTAGGCTGAAAGATGCTTGTGGCCTATCAACTTCCTTTGCTTTAGGGGAAACAGTTTTAAATGGAGGAGGCTGGTGAGCTTTAGCCAATGCACCCTTGCTTGGATTTGGCTTGGGAGGAACCTCTATTTTTCTATTCTGATAAGAGGTGGTGGATTTAGGAGTGCCTGTTCTAGGCCTCAAGTCATATTTATTTTGGGGTTGGACTTGAATAAATCCCTCTTCCCCTATCTCAATATCAAATTGATTTGATAGTTGTGTTACCTCATAATCTTGTTGCATTAAGTGACTGGTGTAAAAATCAGTTTCATTGAAAATTACAACAACATCATCCACAACATCACTATCTACATCCATTTACTCAATATGATTGTTTTGGAAAGGAGGTAATACTCTTTGATCACCAACATTCCTCCTCTCTCTCTGCATTATTTGAGGGGCATCATTCGACCTTCTAAATTGGTTTGGATTTCTGTTCCTGACCCCTTGAAAAGCTATGTTTGGTTGTTTAGATTCCCATTTCATCTTAGCTATTTCAGATGTCAAATCCTTCAATTTTTTTTTCATTTCATCAAGTTTAGGATCAGATGTGGTCGGGTTAGAGGAGGTAGGGGAATCCTCTCTTTGTTTCTTCTTGTCTTTATCAGATCTAGTCTTTAACTTGTCTGATGCCAAGATGTTGGATTCAACCTCATTGGTTGCTTCTTGCATGTACAACAAGGTGTTGGATCTTCTCTCTCTCAACAGAAGGGAGAAATCTTCATCAAATGCATTGGCATAAGTGATCTTGGCAGAGGCTTTAGTTGGTTTGATATCATCTGGAATTCTACCATACATCTTATTGATTCTCTTGGTAAAGTCTGAAATAAACTAACCATTCTTTCTCTTAAGGGCCCCAAACTTAGTGATGTAACACATATAATCTCTTCTATCTCCCCATTTCTTTATGAAGGCTTCATATAGCACATCAATATCTATAATGGAGGCTAGAGGGATATCCCGAAACCATTTCCTAGCTTCCCCATCGAGGCTTTGTACAAACAACCTCATCCACACATATGCATAGTCAATGTTGAAGTTGTCTGCAAAGTTGTAGAAGGCTACCAAATGTTCCTCAGTAGGGACATCCCCTTCCCCATTATATCTTGGAAAATATTTAATGTAATCTGTGGGCGGGAGTGCATGTAATCCTAAATGCAAAACTAGGGGTGCATATCTAGCAGTTATTATGGCATCCATCCTATTAACAACCATTGTTTGGGCAATATGAATCTAAGGATTGATTGGGGATGCAAGGGTGGATGATGGACTAGATGATGAAGTGGAGGCAGGGGTTAGAAGAATCCAAGAGTCCTTGGAATTGTGATTCTCATAGATAGCAAATTCAAGCTACTTGTGATAATGAAGAAAAGTGGACTCTTTGGGTGCAACTTTACTCTTGAGGGATGAGGTATATCTCTGAACTAAGGTGGTTTTTCTTAGTTGCCTTTCTGGCTCAGAGACTATTGTGTCCTTCTCAGGGTTGGGATGAGCCTTAGTGGCTTTGATGTGCTCAGATTTGGATCTGTTGAGTCCTTTTCTGGGAGCCAATATTTCTTTTGTGAAGTTTACATAGTGAAGTCACCAGGTGAAAGATGGAATTCTGAAGATGTTTGATCTGTGTTCACCATCAAAGGTCAAATATGATCGTTGTCATTCTCCCATGGAAATATATTTCGTTGCTCTGTTCCCTAGCAACGACGCCAGAAAGATGTTGGTCCTAAATTCTACACTTGACTGCTAAAGGGTAGATCTAGGCCACCTCCAATTTAGAATGGTTGGTTTTTTATTTTGTTGGTCAGTTAGAGGGTTGGTTTTACCAAGAAAAGAGCATGGTGGGGATGGAAAAATGATATGGATGAGGGTCCTCCTTGGCTGGTGGCACAGAAATGACAGACAAGTGAAATAATAGAGGTAAAAACAAAGGGAAACAACAAACCACTCAATGAATAATCTATTGCAAGAAGTTTAATATTTAAAATATCATTTCAAGACATTAAACATGTATCAAAACACAATTGTTCCCATAGGTTGCAATTAAAAACAAATCTTCACCAAAGTATTAGTTGTTTTACAGGTTGCATATTAGTAAAGATAAGTTATACAATAGCTGAAGAAAATGAAATGTACTTCACACAGATAAAAAACTACATTCAAGATAAGTTAAAAAAACACATGAAGATTTTGACAAAAACACTGTTATCAAAATTATATTCACCAGGTAGAGAGATTTAATCCATGCATAGAACAGGTTCAACCAAATGATGTATTGATCTTCTTCTCCCAAAAACTAAACCATTACAACATACACAAGCTGCATATTTATCAAAGTTATAGAGGCTCTCGTCCATCTGGGACTGAGGCTTAACTCTACACTAACAGTTGTAAAACAACTTATTAACTTAGCTAAAAACATTGCTCGAGTATATTAAGGTATACTTTGAGCTTGACTTAATAAAAAAGAAGTGGTTCATATCAAACACAAATGACCACTTATGATGCTTTAATCTAAAAGAGTCTTGAACTTGAATAGTTAAAATTGGTACTAATCATAAACCAAATTGATGCATATGCTGAATCGAACTGAGTCTTTGACATAACTAAATAGGAATGATAGAACTGGATTTTGAGTCAAGTATGGGTGTAAATGTGCGTTGTTGGAGGCCACTAGGAGATAATTGGGTGTGTGGCAGCTTCTTCAAAATTTTTCCTTTAGAAACCAACAATTTTTCTAGTGCTTCTTTTGGAGTCTTTGATATTTCTTCTGCAACCTGGAGTATAGTTTCTCCAATTCTTGGTTGTGGTGTTGAAAGGTACGGATTTGAAGCTTCATTTATGTACCCGTTGACTATCATTGAGCTTCTTTGTCTTGACCATAACCGACCTTTCTTTCTTGTCTTGCTCTGTGATGGACTAGTTGTGTTATGCTGGTGTTTTGCTTCTCCTCATCCTCACGTCATACCCATGAACTGCCTCAGGTTCCTTTGAATTTGAGATGCTTCCAGAAAATAAATATGATGCCATAGACTCACTCGACGTTCCCTTCGTTTGGAACAGTTTAAAAAACTTTAAAACATGCAATTAATGAGGATAAGCCACTTCGAAAATTCGACGTTCGAGGGATTTTGAATGCATAGTATACAAATCTCCCGAATGAACAAATTCACGAAGTCATTAACCAATGATTATTGCTAATTAACCCGAGATTAATATATATTTATCAATAAATATTCTGGGACTTCAGGACTCTGGCACTTCGGAGCTCTGACAATTCAGGGAACCATTTTTGCTCTGGATGAAAATATCTCGTAGTGACCATTTCCCAGAGTGACATGGCAGCTTGAAATGAGTGCCACGTGTCATCTGAAATAAATCGATAGGTGGCATATGACGTCAGGTGAAAAAGACTCTGGAACTTCGGGGCTTCGGGGCTTTGTGTTTGTTCTGGATATAAATATCATGGATGACCGAACTTGCGAAGTGACGTGGTAGTGAGGATCCACTTCGGCAATTCAGGGCTCCGACACTTCGAGGCTCCGACGCTTCAGCACTTCGTAGCTTCGGCACTTCGATGTTCTGACACTTTGGCACTTCGGGGCTCTGGGGCTCTGTGTTTGTTCTGGATAAAAATATCTCGGATGACTGAACTCGCGAAGTGATGTGGTAGTGAGGATCCACTTCAACAATTTGGGGCTTGGACAAATCGACACTTCGGAGCTCCAACACTTCGTCACTTCGATGTTCCGGTACCTTGGCACTTTGACATTCAGGAGTTTTTGACTGTAGACTATGAATATCTCCCAAAGGATGATCTCCCTGAGTGACGCGGTAGTTCAGGGCTCCGACACTTCAGAATTTTTTTAGGATTGAAACAATGACAAGCTCGGGCGGTCGAACGCTGAAGTCACTTCATATTTATTTGTGGTTAAACCTTCCACATTTTTGAAACCCCGAATGCACAAGAGTCGTTGATCTTAATTCATTGTTGGATCTTCACCGTCGAAAATTCAACCTGTCTGTTTGCTCACAATCTAAGCCCGAAATCCACTGCTCTGAAATGCTGTGTTTTTTTTATTGGATGTTTCCTGTGTATACAAAGGACTTGGTTGACCTGTTTCATGCTCAATTAGTGGTAAACCAAGATGGAATATGTTTTGAACCCAAACCTTGACATGCAATTATCCTTCAAGAAAACAAAAAATAATTGGTGCAAAGAATCAATAAAGAAAGATAATGATAAAAACCGAGTCATTTAGTAATGGGAAACCAACTTAACCAACCAAAAGATATATGATTTTGGTGAAGGTATAGGGAAATGAGAGAGGAGGAGTAGGGGTGAAGACTTAGGTCTCAACACCAAAAAATCAAATAGAAGAAGTTGGTTTGAGAGTGACAATGGTGAATCAGGATAACACCCTTAGGCTACATGTGTTCCACGTAATGGGTAAGGATGAAGAAGAACAACATTGATTCATGTGCAAAGAAATATGGTCTATGAAGAGGATCACAAATGAAGCAACTGAGATCGTGCAGTTGGAAACAACGTTTAGGGACAGAGCCTTGAGATGATACATGAAATACAAGGCCATTGCACCAATGAGACAAATGAGGTCTCTCACAGAGATTAAGGCATATTTATTGAAGGAATTTCGAAAGCTCAAGTTTGAGTCTTGGTATATTACTGAGATCAAGGAGATTAAGCAACAATAAGGGGAAACCATGTGGGATTATCACCAACAGTTTAAGAATTTGTTGGATAGGCTGATGTTCTAGATTCAGGACGTGCAACACAAATAGTGGTTTATTGTGGTTTTGCTTCTACATATCTGAGCCCTGATGTGAACATCCCCAACCACCAACAAGTCAGGCAATGTCACTTCTGAGACGTCTCTCTTAGCTCTGATACAATTCGTGAATTTATATGCATGCATATCTAACACAATTAACAATTACATCATTATGTTCATGCTATGTATTAATGCAGAAATAACAGTAAGCCTACACATACATCATATATGATATATCTAGGCATTACTCATCAAGTTATAAAACATATACAATTACACCACATACAATCAACATAGATTTGGTACTTATATTTTAATAGATGACCACCAACTGCGTGCAGACCTTCCATGAACCTCCTAGCCTTAGACCACGCTGCTCATCATGCTCAGCAGTGGGTTACCCCTGAGCTGGGACTAAACTCCAACCGGAGCAAAGGAATCCTAGACCTAGGTTGAGGTTGCGGGAAACTGCATTGTGCAATTGGAAGGATTCTCTCCAAGGAGCCTACTTACGCCCACTACTCACGAACTCTCATTTCCCACATGCCTGTCCCACCCTGGGAATATGCACCTTCATTGTTCCACATTCCATCGGTTGCTCTACTTCTCTTCTAGGGCTTCAACAACATGCCAGATCAGGAATTCTCAGAGCTCAGTAGCAGGTACTAGACTCCTTCCAGGAGAAATCACTTCCCAACAAACTCTTTCACCTGGAGAGAGTTTCTCATAGGCATCACAACCTACTTCTTCAACCACGGGCATGACAATCCTCCTCTTCAATCCACAACCACCAAAATTCGGGTAAGGCCATGGGACGACTCAACAATTTACAGAGGTTCACAAAGGCGGGATTGACTATGGCTGCGTACTTGTTCAATGCGTGTGTGAACTGCACAAGGGATGGTCGGCATGCTGAGGATGAACTCGTGGGATATTAAATGGCTAGACTGTTTAGAATGTTGAGAGAAAACAAGGAAAATGGTGAGAATGGTCAGCCTGTAGAATCGTGAGAGAGTTACAATGGTGAGATCCAACTCCTCCGACAGGTGGCCAGAATCGTTTGTGCACCCCCAACAAAGGTGGAACTTCCCACATAAATATGGATGTGTCTTGGGTGACACTTGGCTCTCTAGGAGCACAGTCCTCTCCACTTGGAGTTTGTTCCTCTCCTCAAAGGAACTTAGGATAACTGGGTTTATTTTCCCAACTTTAGTACTTTTCAGGAATACATTATAATATTCCCTTGAGTTAAGCCCTCAAGCTTAGCCCCTCTTTCCTAGCCTCTCAGACCCATTCCTTTCCCTACCTAGTGGAACTTAGTCCCCCATAACTCTTTCTTCGTGGTTGGTCTACACGCAACGATGCATTTTATTAATAATATGCATAATTACATATACAAAAATCAAGCCCACTGACCTTAGCATCTATGCTCTTCGGCCTAATAAACACATAAGCCTACCAACTTATAATTACTTGGCTCATTAGCCTACAAACATCATTACATTTCACAGGGGCTCAGCCTTGGGGTATTACAATCCCCTCCCCTTATTTTTTCACAGTCCTCAGTGCAACTCATTTACATAATATCAGCAAGATTTTCATAGCGGTGCTCGATTACGGAGCTGCTTTCTTTTCCGATCCAGTATACGCACCGGATGCACCTAAAAAAAGCTTTCCTGTTCCACCTGAATCACATTCCAATCAATAACATGATTAACATCAGGTACATACTTCTTAAGCAATGACACATGAAATACATTATGTATAGACATGCATGCAGGAAATGCAAGCCTATATGCTATTGGACCAATCCTCTCTGGGATTTCAAATGGCCCACAATATCGAGCTTCCAACTTTGAACAATTTCCCAACTTCATGGAGATTTTGTTGGCCTTCACTCTCAGGAATACATGATCCCCTACTTTAAATTCCATGTGAGTTATGTTCTTATCAATATAATTTTTCTGCCTATCTTGGGTAGCCTTCAAATTCTACTTAATCTTCAGCATTTGTTCTTCCATTTCCTTGAGCAAATCTGGCCCAACCATTGCCCTATCAACTGGTTATCCATATGGATATCGATGGCCACCCACCTTTTCCAACTAGCTCAAAATAGTTTTATGATAATTTTGGCAATTTACTATTTTTAGCAGTTTTAACTTCCGGGGCCATTTTGAGGGCCTTGATCAAGGTTTTTTGGGATCGAGGTCCTCAATGATATCCTAAGGCATCATTGAGCCCCCAAAATTAATTTCCTCAATGATACCTTTCCAACGGTCTATCACACGCCTAAAACGGAGATCGTATGCAAAAGTTACAACCCTGGGAAGTTGATGTACTAACTTACCCAAACGGGGCCCACGTGACTTTTGGCGCTTCATCTACTAGGGTTAGGTTTTTGGATGTCTAGGGTTTTTGACATTCTTTCTTATTGTAAAAATGCCTTCAGAGGCTCATTGTAATCTTCTACTTGCGAATGAGCACAACCATCACATCTCTTCTCAGAGATAAGCCGCCACCATTCTAGCAAGCTTCTTTCTGCTGCATTTTACAGTTTTCAACGTATTTCGTTATTGAATAGAAAACCAGTTTTACTGTATCTTTTTTATTTTGTGTTAAGCACCTATTAATAATCTGTATTCATTTCATTCTACTCATAAAATACGGATCAGTGGTATCAGAGCAGTCTGCTCCTTGTCGTCTTAATGCATGTCCCCAACGAGGTCGGAGTACAAAGAGTTGGGTCTCGAGCTTGTTTCTCTTGAGGACAAAAGCTCTCGCACGCCCAAGAGACCTCTCATGGCAGGATAAAATAAAGATGATGGGACAATAGATCCTTTCAAACTGTTGATTGAGGAATCCCTCACGCAACAGAGGAATGAGATGATGGATAGTTTCTTGCAAATCCTTTGGCGGCTACCAACAGGCGACACATCTTCTTCGAGCGGAGGCGCCGCCCCCTTCAAGGTACAAATAAACTTCGATATTCCTATATTTGAAGGTCAAATAGACACAGATGTTGTAGACAAGTGGTTGAATCTACTAGAAGAGTGTTTTTTCTGTCCATAACTTTTCGAATAGAGAAAAGATTACTTGTGCGCTCCTCAAAGTCGTTCCCCGTGTCAAAGATTGGTGGGAAACTTTCTGTGAGCCAAAGGAAACAAATGAACCCTCATTATTTTTAGCACGACCACCTGGGAATCCTTCAGGGATGCTATTAACGAACAATACTACCCTGTCGAAAGTTATGACGACCTGTATACCAAATGGACCACACTGCGGCAAGAAAGAGACCAAGCAGTGCCAGATTTCACAAATATCTTCCATACCTTGCGCACCAAGCTGGGTATCAAAGATTCAGAAAGACATTTGGTGCTCAAGTATCATGGTACTCTGCATAGATACATCCAGATTGAAATGGAATTTCTAGACATCTCATCCTTGGGCGCGACCTACCGATATGCCGTCAAAATTCAGCAAAAGCTCAAACAAAAGACGCGACAATTTGGCCCTGGGAACCCCTCACAACAAAATCCAGGAAAGGGCATCCCCAACCCATAGAACAAAGGACAGAGAAAAGATGGATAGTATCAGGAAAACCAATCCAAGCCACAAGCAAAGAAGGACACCAGAAAGACAAAGAAAGATACCGGGAAGTGGTATGACTTCCATAAGAGCCCTTGGCATAACACTACTGACTGCTACTCAAAGTAGTCGCTGATGGCTGAAGTGAAAGCCTCTGAATCAGATGCGGATTCTGACTCTGAGCTAGAACCAGAAAGGGGAAGACAGATCATTGACGCGGAACCCAGTGCCATCGTTGCTACCACCAAGCTCCAGCCTGGTGAACCAGACGAGCCAGAAGAAGGCGAGCGCCTCTTCCATTCACAAATGTGGGTAAAAGGCACCCCGCTACACTTCATCATTGATAGCGGTAGCCAGAAGAACCTCATCTCAGCAGAGGTCATCAAGCGGCTGGCCCTGCCAACAATGCCACACCCACAACCCTACACCATTGGATGGCTTTGCCAAGGAAGCGATCTCCACGTTAGCCAACAGTGTCGACTGTCGTATGGCATAAAACCCTTCAAAGACGAGGTATTATGTGATGTTGCTCCTCTTGAAGTTTGTGATGTTCTTTTAGGCCAACCTTATTTATGGAAACGTCGTGATGTATATGAGTCTAGGCCTTGTAGTGTTATTATTACGTCAAACAAGAAATTGTACAGGATACCCGAGGCAGTCCCACCTAGTGTTATTTCCTTGATCTCTGTTAAGCAATGTAGGAAGGTCATCTCTCAGATAGAGAAGTTTTTCTTCTTCGTGATTCTCTCTCAAAATAAGCGAAATATCACAACCACATACAGGGTCTCTACGGCCAACCTCTCCACACAACAGAAACAAGTAGATAACGTCGTGGAAGAATACTCAGATATATTCT
Organism: Picea engelmannii; assembly: GCA_009831015.1. Classification (NCBI taxonomy): domain Eukaryota; kingdom Viridiplantae; phylum Streptophyta; class Pinopsida; order Pinales; family Pinaceae; genus Picea; species Picea engelmannii. The sequence goes on from ML778284.1 coordinate 995,520, forward strand.
CCTCATCTATAGGGGTACCGCTGCACTGCTAGGTCAAGCACCCCATCGATCTGACCCCCGACGCATCACTGCCCAATGGGCCAGTCTATCACCTCTCTTTGTTAGAGAACGAGGAGATCAAGCAACAGATCCAAGAACTGCTCCACAAGGGGCACATCCATCCCAGCTCATCACCTTGTGGGAGCCCTATAGTGCTAGTGCAGAAGAAAGATGGAACATGGTGACTCTGCATTGATTACTGGGCTCTGAATAAAATCACAGTCAGAAACTGGTACATGATTCCCTGAATTGACGACCTCCTTGATCAACTCACGGGGGCTAAATATTTCAGTAAGATTGATCTGAAGTCTGGCTACCACCAGGTCCCGATAGAACAGACAGATGTATGGAAGACCGCCTTCAAATCAAAGGAAGGTCTTTTTGAATGGTTGGTCATGCCCTTTGGTTTGACAAATGCTCCAGCCACTTTCATGAGGATAATGGATGATATCCTGTGACCATTCACCAATAATTTTGTAGTGGTGTATCTAGATGACATTTTCATTTACAACAAGACTTAGGCCGAACACTTGCAGCATATTCAACAGGTTTTGCACACCCTGCGATAGCACAAGCTATACGCCAACTTGGAAAAATGCTCCTTCGGCATGGACAGGGTCCATTACCTGGGCTACATCATTGATCAACATGGTGTACATGTGGATCCAACCAAGATCCAAGTCATCTGTGACTAGGCAGCCCTAACCACACTCACTAAGCTTCAGAGCTTCTTGGGCCTTGCCAATTTCTACCGCAGGTTCGTGTTGGGATTCTCCCATATTGCATTGGCCCTCAGCCAAATAACTAGTGGTGGTTGTAAGGCGAATTTGCATGGTCCAGTCCCAATAATAAGAATTCGATGATTTTAAGCAGCGCTTGTGCTCAGCCCCAGTACTTTAACTACCAGACCTGCAACAACCCTTTGAGATTGAGACAGATGCTTTAGACTATTCTGTGGGTGTCGTTCTCACTCAACACGGCCACTTCGTGGCCTATTATAGTGAGACACTATCAGATGTTCTTCGTAAGTACCCTACTTACGAAAAAGAAATGTACTCCATTGTGCAAGCCTGCTCCCAGTGGAGACATTACATTCTTGGGAAGGAAACATTCATCCACATTGATCATAAGCCACTGCAGTTCATGCAGACACAAGGAAAATTGCAGAATGACCACCATCAAAAGTGGTCCACATACTTGCAACAATTCCACCTCAACACCAAGTATAAAACAAGAAGCACCAACCGCGTTGTTGATTGCCTCAGTAGACCACCAGTCGTGGCACTCACCACAATGCTAGACTCTTGCGGCCATGAGACCTCTGGATGGCCCCAACTCTATGAGACAGACCCAGACTTCTCCACCACCTACCAAATGTTGGGTGCAAAGGTAGTTGTCAATAATTTTCATTTTCAGGATGGGTTGTTGTGTCGGCTAGGCCATATCTATTTTCCATCAAGTGAGTGAGCGAAGCTAATATGGGAAACCCACTACAGTCTGGTGGTAGGACACTTTGGCATCGAAAAGACAGTGGCGATGCTACAAAAACATTTCTACTGGACGGAACTTCGACAGGAGGTCAGCAGGTATATCAGGTCTTGCACTGCCTGCACTATTGCCAAACCGACTACTAAGAAATAGGACATGTACACCCCTCTTCCTACTCTTGACAGGCCATGGGAATCCAACTCAATGGACTACATGTCGGGCCTCCTGTCCACCAAGCGAGGAAATGACTGTGTTTTTGTGGTTGTTGATCGTTTTTCTAAGATGGCGATTCTAGTTTCCTATAAGAAAAGCATCACAGTCGAAGCCACTGCCAAACTCTTCTTTGAACGAGTCTGGATACATTTTGGAATCCCATAAACCATTGTCTCAAATCGGGACAGTCAATTTCTCAGCACATTCTAGTCGAGCCTCTGGTCACTACTAGACACCAAGCTCACCAAATCCACGGCCTTCCACCCCCAGACAGATGGCCAAACCGAGGTCATAAATCGAATGATCGTGCATATCCTGCGCATGTATAATTCTAATCACCCTTGCACATGGGATGAGAGTCTTCCCTATGTCCAACATAGCTACAACCGATCCCTACATAGCTCAACCGACCACATCCCCTTTCAGGTGGGGTTGGGATTCCAACCATTGGGTCCCATAGATGTTTCACTTCCCCTTGCGGTCACCTCAGTTGACTCCTCTCCTACTCCAACTGAGGCTGACAAAGCCACTCAGTTCATTGAGAGGATCCATCACATCCGCCAATAGGTTCATGATATCCTACAGAAGTCCAATGACAAGTACAAGTAGCGCCATGATCAACATCGGGTGCCACATAAGTTTCAGTTGGGCGACAAAGTTTTGTTGCACTTGCAGAAAGAATGCCTTACAAGACTCCATCAGAAGATTTTCCCACTCTTTTATGGGCCATACACCATCACCAAGGCTGTGGGGGATAATGATTGTGAGCTCAACATTCCTCCTTTCCTTGTCCTGCACCCAATGTTCAACGTGGACCTCCTTCGGCCTTATTTCCCACCATTATTGGACACCTCAGACGTAGCAGAACAACTGACACCAACAGAGCTCAACCCCGATTGCATACAGCAAGAATTCATTGATCCTATTGTGGATGCACAGATAAAGGGCTCGACAACAAAGGATCCAGCTATATCGAGTCGTCAAAGCAGGGCAACTACTGCACCAAGGCAAGTGGCTCACCCGTGGCCAAATTCAGTAGAAATTTCCTCATTTGATGGGGGAAATCAACGCAATGGAGAAAATTGCTTCCTAAGGAGGGAGGATTGATCTAGATGGATATCGGTGGCCAACCACCTTTTCCAATTGGCTCAAAACAGTTTTATGACAATTTTGGCAATTTACTATTTTTAGCAGTTTTAATTTCTGGGGCCATTTTGAGGGCTTAAATGAAGGTTTTTCAGGATCGAGCTCCTCAATGATAGTTGAAGGCATCATTGAGCCCCCAAAATGAATCTCCTCGACAATACCTTTCAAACAGGCTATAAAACGCCTAAAACGGAGATCGTATGCAAAAGTTACGACCCTGGGAAGTTGATGTACTAACTTACCCAAACGGGGCCCACATGACTTTTGGCGCTTCATCTCCTAGGGTTAGGTTTTTGGATGTCTAGGGTTTTTGGCATTATTGCTTATTGTAAAAATGCCTTCAGAGCCTCATTGTAATCTTCTTCTTTTGAATAAACGCAGCCGTCACATCTCTTCTCAGAGATAAGTCGCCACCATTTCGACAAGCTTGTTTCCGTTGCATTTTACAGTTTTCAGCTTATTTCGTTATTGAATAGAAAACCGGTTTTACTGTATCTCTGTTATTTTGTGTTAAGCATCTGTTAATAATCTATATTCATTTCATTCCGCTCATAAAATCCAAATCAGTGGTATCAGAGCGGTCTGCTCCTTGTCATCTTAATGCATGTCCCCAACGAGGTCGGACTATAAAGAGTTGGGTCTCGAGCTTGTTTCTCTTGAGGAAAAAAGATCTTGCATGCCCAAGCGACCTCTCATGACAGGAGAAAATAAATATGACGGGACAAGAGATCCTTTCAAACTATTGATTGAGGAATCCCTCACGCAACAAAGGAACGAGATGATGGATAGTTTCACGCAAATCCTTTAGCGACTACCAACAGGCGATGCATCTTCTTCGAGCGGAGGCACCGCCCCCTTCAAGGTACAAATAAACTTTGATATTCCTATATTTAAAGGTCAGATAGACACATATGTTATAGACAAGTGGTTGAATCTACTAGAAGGGTATTTTTCTATCCATAACTTTTCGAATAGAGAAAAGATTACTTGTGCGCTCCTCAAAGTCATTCCCCATGTCAAAGATTGGTGGTAAACTTTCTATGAGCAAAAGGAAACAGATGAACCCTCATTATTTTAAGTCACGACCACCTAGGAACCCTTCAAGGATGATACTAAGGAACAATACTACCCTGTCAGAAGTTATGATGACCTTTATACCAAATGGACCACACTACAACAAGAAAGAGACCAAGCAGTGCCAGATTTCACAAATATGTTCCATTCCTTGCGCACCAAGCTGGGTATCAAAGATTCAGACTGACATTTGGTGCTCAAGTATCACGGTGCTCTGCATATATACATCTAGACTGAAATGGAATTTCTAGACATCTCATCCTTGGGCACGACCTACCGATATGTCGTCAAAATCGAGCAGAAGCTCAAACAAAAGATGCGACAATTTGGGCCTCGAAACCCCTCACAACAAAATCCAGGAAAGGGTGTCCCCAACCCATAGAACAAAGGACAAAGAAAAGATAGACAGTATCAGGACAACCAGTCCAAGCCGCAAGCAAAGAAGGACACCAGAAAGACAAAGAAAGATACCGGGAAGTGGTGTGACTTCCATAAGATCCCTTGGCATAACACTGCTGACTGCTGCTCAAAGCAGTCAATGGTGGCCAAAGTGAAAGCCTTTGAATCAGATACGGATTCTGACTCTGAGCCAGAATCAGAAAGGGGAATACGGATCATTGACGTGGAATCCAGTGCCACCGTTTCTACCACCAAGCTACAGTCTAGTGAACCAGACGAGCCAGAAGAAGGAGAGTGCCTCTTCCATTCACAGATGTCGGTAAAAGGCACCCCCTGCACTTCATCGTTGATAGCGGTAGCCAGAAGAACCTCATCTCAGTAGAGGTCGTCAAGTGGCTGGCTTTGCCAACAACATCGCACCCACAACCCTACACCATTGGATGGTTCCACCAAGGAAGCGATCTCCGCGTCAGCCAACAGTGTCGACTGTCATACGACATCAAACCCTTCAAAGATGAGGTATTGTGTGATGTTTCTCCTCTCGAAGTTTGTGTTGTTCTTTTGGGCCAACCTTGTTTATGGAAATGTCATGTTGTATATGAGTCTAGGCCTCGTAGTGTTATTATTACGTTGAACAAGAAACTGTACAGGATACCCAAGGCAGTCCCACCTAGTGCTATTTCCTTGATCTCTGCTAAGCAATGCAGGAAGGTCATCTCTCAGATGGGGAAGTTTGTCTTCTTCATGATTCACTCTCAAAATAAGGGAAATATCACAACCACATCCAGGGTCTCTGCAGTCAACCTATCCACACAACAAAAACAAGTAGATAAGGTTGTGAAAGAATACTCGGATATCTTCTCCTCACCTACAGGGGTACTGTTGCACTGCCAGGTCAAGAACCCCATCGATTTGACCCCCGACGCACCGCTGCCCAATGGGTCAATCTATCGCCGCTCTTTGCTAGAGAATGAGGAGATCAAGCAATAGATCCAAGAACTACTCCACAAGGGGCACATCCATCCTAGATCATCACCTTGCGGGAGCACAATAGTGCTGGTATAGAAGAAAGATGGAACATGGCGACTCTGCATTGATTACCGGGCTCTGAATAAAATCACAGTAAAAAACCGGTACCCGATTCCCTGAATCGACGACCTCCTTGATCAACTCACGGGGCCAAATACTTCAGTAAGATTGATCTGAAGTCTGGCTACCACCAGGTCCCGATAGAATAGACAGATGTATGGAAGACCGTCTTCAAGTCAAAGGAAGGCCTTTTTGAATGGTTGGTCATGCCCTTTGGTTTGACAAATGCTCCAACCACTTTCATGAGGATGATGGACGATATCTTGGGACCATTCACCATTACTTTTGTAGTGGTGTATCTAGATGACATTCTCATTTATAACAAGACTTGGGCTGAACACTTGCAGCATATTCAACAGGTTCTGCACACCTTGCGGCAGCACAAGCTATAAGCCAACTTGGAAAAATGCTCCTTTGTCATGGACAGGGTCCATTCCCTGGGCTACATCATTGATCAACATGGTGTACATGTGGATCCATCCAAGATCCAAGACATCTGTGACTGGCCAGCCCCAACCACACTCACTGAGGTTCAGAGCTTCTTGGGCCTTTCCAATTTCTACCACAGGTTCATGTTGGTATTCTCGCATATTACATGGGCCCGCAACCAAATAACCAGGGGTGGTGGTAAGGTGAAATTTGGAGGGGCCAGTCCCAACAACAAGCATTCGATGATTTGAAGCAGCGCTTGTGATCAGCTCCAGTACATTCACTACCAGACCTGCAACAACCCTTTGAGATTGAGACAGATGCTTCAGACTATGCTGTGGGTGCCATTCTCACTCAGCACGACCACCCTATGGCCTATCATAGTGAGACACTATCAGATGTTGTCCGTAAGTGCTCTACATACGATAAATAAATGTACTCCATTGTGCAAGCCTGTCGCCAGTGGAGACATTACATTCCTTGGAATTATACAGTCATCCACACTGATCATAATCCACTGCAGTTCATGCAGACACAAGGAAAATTCCAGAATCACCTCCATCAAAAATGGTTCGAATAATTGCAACAATTCTACCTCAACATCAAGTATAAAATGGGGAAGCACCAACCGCGTCGTTGATTGCCTCAGCAGACCACCAGTCGCGACACTCACCACAGTGCTAGACTCTTGCAGCCGTGAGACCCAGACTTCTCCACCACCTACCAAATGTTGGGTGCAAAGGAAGTTGTCGATAATTTCCATCTTCAGGATGGGTTGTTGGGTCGTCTGGGCCATATATGTGTTCCATCAAGCGAGCGATTGAAGTTGATCCGGGAATTCCACTACAGTCGGGTGGTAGGACACTTCGGCATCGAAAAGACAGTGGTGATGCTATAGAAACATTTCTACTGCTGAAACTTCGACAGGAGGTCAACAAGTATATCAGGTCTTGCACTGCATGTGCTATTGCCAAACCAAACACTAAGAAACAGGGCATGTACACCCCTCTTCCTACTCCTGACAAGCCATGGGAATCCATCTCAATGGACTATATGTTGGGTCTCCCATCCACCAAGCGGGGAAATGACTGTGTTTTTGTGGTTGTTAATCGTTTTTCTAAGATGGCGATTCTGGTTGCCTGCAAGAAGAGCATCACAGTCGAAGCCACTGCCAAAATATTATTTGAACGAGTTTGGGTACATTTTGGAATCCCACAAACCATTGTCTCAGATCGGGACAGTCGATTTCAAAACACATTCTAGTCAAGCCTCTGGTCATTTCTGGACACCAAGCTCACCAAATCCATGGCCTTCCACCCCCAGACAGATGGCCAAACCGAGGTCGTAAATCAAATGATCATGCATATCCTTCACATGTATAATTCCAAGCACCATCACACATGGGATGAGAGTCTTCCCTATGTCCATCATAGCTACACCCAAGCCCTGCATAGCTCAACCGACCATAGCCCCTTTCATGTGGGGTTGGGATTCCAACTATTGGGTCCCATAGATGTTTCACTTCCCCTTGCAGTCTCCTCGATCGACTCCTCTCCTACTCCAACCGAGGTTGACAAATCCACCCGGTTCATTGAGAGGATCCAACACATCCGCCAACAGGTTCATGATATCCTACAGAAGTCCAATGATAAGTACAAGTAGCGCCATGATCAACATCGGGTGCCACATAAGTTTTAGGCGGGCGACAAAGTTTGGTTGCACTTGGAGAAAGAACGCCTTACATGACCTCATCGGAAGATTCACCCACTAAGTTATAGGCCATACACCATTACCAAGGTTGTGGGGGATAATTCTTTTGATCTCAACATTCCTCCTTTCCTTGGCATGCACCCAGTGTTCAACGTGGACCTCCTTTAGCCTTATTTCCCACCATTATTGGACACCTCAGACGTAGCAGAACAACTGACACTAACAGAGCTCAACCCTGACTGCATACAACAGGAATCCAGTGATCATATTGTGGAAACATAGATCAATGGCACTTGACGACAAAGGATCCAGCTTTATCGAGTCGTTAAAGCAGGGCAACTCCTGCACCAAGGCAAGTGGCTCACCCGGGGCCAAATTCAACAGAAATTTCCTCATCTGATGGGGGAAATCAATGCAATGGAGACCATTGCTTCCTAAGGAGGGGGGATTTATCTAGATGGATATGGGTGGCCACCCACCTTTTCCAACTGGCTCAAAACAGTTTTCTGACAATTTTGGCAATTTACTATTTTTAGCAGTTTTAATTTCTGGGGCCATTTTGAAGGACTAAATGAAGGTTTTTCAGGATCAAGATAATAAATAATAGTTAAAGTCATCATTGATTCCCAAAAATGAATCTCCTCGATGATACCTTTCCAACGGGCTATCACATGCCTAAAACAGAGATCGTATGCAAAAGTTATGACCCCGGGAAGTTGATGTACTAACTTACCCAAACTTGGCCCACATGACTTTTGGCGCTTCATCTCCTAGGGTTAGGTTTTTGGATGTCTAGGGTTTTTGGCATTCTTACTTATTTTAAAAAGGCCTTCAAAGCCTCATTGTAATCTTCTTCTTGCGAATGAGTGCAGCCGTCATATCTCTTCTTAGAGATAAGCCGCCACCATTCCAACAAGCTTGTTTCAGCTGCATTTTACAGTTTTCAGCTTATTTCGTAATTGAATAGAAAACCAGTTTTACTATATCTCTATTATTTTGTGTTAAGCACCTATTAATAATCTGTATTCATTTCATTCTTCTCATAAAATCCAGATCAGTGGTATCAGAGCAGTCTGCTCCTTGTCGTCTTAATGCATGTCCCCAACGAGGTCGAAGTACAAAGAGTTGGCTCTCGAGCTTGTTTCTCTTGAGGAAAAAAGATCTCACATGCCCAAACGACCTCTCATGGTAGGAGAAAAGGAAGCCCTCATGCAACAGAGGAACAAGATGATGGATAGTTTCACGCAAATCCTTCAGCGACTACCAACAGGCAACACATCTTCTTCGAGTGGAGGCGTCGCCCCCTTCAAGGTACAAATAAACTTCGATATTCCTATATTTGAAGGTCATATAGACGAAGATGATGTAGACAAGTGGTTGAATCTACTATAAGGGTATTTTTATGTTCATAACTTTTCGAATAAAGAAAATATTACTTTTGCGCTCCTCAAAGTCGTTCCCCATGTCAAAGATTGGTGGGAAAATTTCTATGAGAAAAAGGAAATAGAGAAACTCTCATTATTTTCAGTCACGGCCACCTGAGAATCCTTTAGGGATGCTATTAAGGAACAATACTACCCTGTTGTAAGTTATGACGACCTGTATACCAAATGGACCACACTGCGGCAAGAAAGAGACCAAGTAGAGCCAGATTTCACAAATATCTTCCATACCTTGCGCACCAAGTTGGGTATCAAAGATTTAGAGCGACATTTGGTGCTGAAGTATTGCGTTTCTCTGCATAGATACATCCAAACTGAAATAGAATTTCTAGACATCTCATCCTTGGGCGCAGCCTATCGATATGCTGTTAAAATCGAGCAGAAGCTCAAACAAAAGACGCGCCAATTTGGGCCTAGGAACCCCTCACAACAAAATCCAGGAAAGGGTGTCCCCAACCCACAAAACAAAGGACATAGAAAATATGGATAGTATCAGGACAACCAATCCAAGCCGCAAGCAAAGAAGGACACCAGAAAGACAAAGAAAGATACCGGGAAGTGGTGCGACTTCCATAAGAGCCCTTGGCATAACACTGCTGACTGTTGCTCAAAGCAGTTGTTGGTGGCCGAAGTGAAAGCCTCTGAATCAGATACAGATTCTGACTCTGAGCCAGAACCAGAAAGGGGAAGACGGATCATTGACGCGGAACCTAGTGCCACCGTTGCTACCACCAAGCCCCAGCTTGGTGAACTAGACGAGCCAGAAGAAGGAGAGCACCTCTTCCATTCACATATGTGGGTAAAAGGAACCTCGTTGCACTTCATCGTTGATAGCGGTAGCCAGAAGAACCTCATCTCAACAGAGGTCATCATGCGGCTGGCCCTACCAACAAATCTACGCCCACAACCCTACACCATTGGATGGCTCCGCCAAGGAAGCGATCTCTGCGTCAGCCAACAGTGTCGACTATCGTACGGCATCAAACCCTTCAAAGACAAGGTATTGTGTGATGTTGCTCCTCTCGAAGTTTGTGATGTTCTTTTGGGCCAACCTTATTTATGGAAACGTCATTTTGTATATGAGTCTAGGCCTTGTAATGTTATTATTATGTTGAACAGGAAATTGTATAGGATACCCGAGGCAGTCCCACCTAGTGTTATTTCCTTGATCTCTGCTAAGCAATGTAGGAAGGTCATCTCTCAGATGGGAAAGTTTGTCTTCTTCCTGATTCGCTCTCAAAATAAGCGAAAGATCACAACCACATCCAGGGTCTCTGTGGCCGACCTCTCCACATAGTAGAAACAAGTAGATAAGGTCATGGAATAATACTCATATATCTTCTCCTCACCTATAGGGGTACCGTTGCACTGCCAGGTCAAGCACCCCATCGATCTGACCCTCAGCGCACTGCTACACAATGGGCCAGTCTATCGTCACTCTTTGTTAGAGAATGAGGAGATGAAGTGACATATCCAAGAACTGCTCCATAAGGGGCACATCTGTCCTAGCTCATCACCTTGCGGGAGCCCAATAGTGCTGGTACAGAAGAAAGATGGAACATGGCGACTCTGCATTGATTAACGGGCTCTGAATAAAATCACAGTCAGAAACTGGTACTTGGTTCCCTGAATCGACGACCTCCTTGATCAACTCATGAGGGCCAAATACTTCAGTAAGATTGATATGAATTCTGGCTACCACCAGGTCCCAATAGAACAGACAAATGTATGGAAGACCGCCTTCATGTCAAAGGAAGGCCTTTTTGAATGGTTGGTCATGCCCTTTGGTTTGACAAATGCTCCAGCCACTTTCATGAGGATGATGGACGATATCCTGCGACCATTCACCAATACTTTTGTAGTGGTGTATCTGGATGACATTCTCATTTATAGCAAGACTTGGGCCGAACACTTGTAGCATATTCAACAAGTTTTTCACACCCTGCGGCAGCACAAGCTATACGCCAACTTGGAAAAATGCTCCTTTGGCATGGACAGGGTCCATTACCTAGGCTACATCATTGATCAACATGGCGTACATGTGGATCCAGTCAAGATCCAAGTCATTTGTGACTGGCCAGCCCCAACCACACTCACTGAGCTTCGGAGCTTCTTGGGGATTGCCAATTTCTACCGCAGGTTCGTGCTGGGATTCTCCCATATTGCATGGGCCCTCAACCAAATAACCAGGGGTGGTGGTAAGGAGAAATTTGTGTGGGGCCAGTCCCAACAACAAACATTCGATGATTTGAATCAACGCTTGTGCTTAGCCCCAATACTTTCACTACCAGATTTGCAGCAGCCCTTTGAGATTGAGACAGATGCTTCAGACTATGTTGTAGGTGTCATTCTCATTCAGCATGACCACCCCGTGGCCTATCATAGTGAGACACTATCAGATGTTGTCCATAAGTACCCTACTTATGACAAATAAATGTACTCCTTTATGCAAGCCTGCCACTAGTGGAGACATTACATCCTTTGGAAGGAGACAGTTATCCACACTGATCATAAGCCACTACAGTTCATGCAGACACAAGGAAAATTGCAGAATGACCACCATCAAAAGTGGTCCACATACTTGCAGCAATTCCACCTCAACATCAAGTATAAAACAGGAAGCACCAACCGTGTCGTTGATTGCCTCAAAAAACCACCAGCCGCGACACTCACCATAGTGCTAGAATCTTGTGGCCACGAGTCCTCTAGATGGCCCCAACTCTATGAGACAGACCTAGACTTCTCCACCACCTACCAAATGTTGGGTGCAAAGGCAATTGTCGATAATTTCCATCTTCGGGATGGGTTGTTGTGTCATCTGGGCCATATCTATGTTCCATCAAGCGAGCAAGCGAATCTGATCCGAGAAGCCCACTACAGTTGGGTGGGAGGACACTTCGACATCGAAAAGACAGTGGCGATGCTACAGAAACATTTTTATTGGCCGAAACTTCGACAAGAGGTTAGCAAGTATATCAGGTCTTGCACTGTCTGCGCTATTGCCAAACCGACCACTAAGAAACAGGGCCTGTACACCCCTCTTCCTACTCCTGATAGGCCATGGGAATCCATCTCAATGGAATACATGTTGGGCCTCTCGTCCACCAAGCGGGGAAATGACTGTGTTTTTGTGGTTGTTGATCGTTTTTCTAAGATGGCGATTCTGGTTGCCTGCAAGAAGAGCATCACAACCGAAGCCACTGCCAAACTCTTCTTTGAACGAGTTTGGGTACATTTTGGAACCCACAAACCATTGTCTCAGATCAGGACAGTCGATTTTTCAGCACATTCTGGTCAATCCTCTGGTTACTATTGGACACCAAGCTCACCAAATCCACGGCCTTCCACCCCCAGACAGATGGTCAAATCGAGGTTGTAAATCGAATGATCGTGCATATTTTGCGCATGTATAATTCCAAACACCCTCGCACATGGGATGAGAGTCTTCCCTATGTCCAACATAGATACAACCGAGCCTTGCATAGCTCAACCAGCCACAGCCCCTTTCAGGTGGGGTTGGGATTCCAACCATTGGGTCCCATAGATGTTGCACTTCCCCTTGCGGTCACCTCGGTCGACTCCTCTCCTGCTCCAACCGAGGCTGAAAAATCCACCTGGTTCATTGAGAGGATCCAGCACATCCACCAATAGGTTTAGGATATCCTACAGAAGTCCAATGACAAGTACAAGCAGCGCCATGATCAACATCAGGTGCCACATAAGTTTCAAGTGGGCAACAAAGTTTGGTTGCACTTGGAGAAAGAACGCCTTACAGGAACCCATCGGAAGCTTTTCCCACTCCGTTATGGGCCATACACCATCACCAAGGCTATGGGGGACAATGCTTTTGAGCTTAACATTCCTCCTTTCCTTGGCATGCACTCAGTGTTCAACGTGGACCTCCTTCGACCTTATTTCCCACCATTATTGGACACCTCAGATGTAGCAGAACAACTGACACCAACAGAGCTCAACCCCGACTACATATAGCAGGCATCCAGTGATTAGATTGTGGACACACATATCAAGGGCACTCGACAACAAAGGATCCAGCTTTATCGAGTCGTCAAAGAAGGGTAGCTCCTGCACCAAGGCAAGTGGGTCACCCGGGGCCAAATTCAACAGAAATTTCCTCATATGATGGGGTAACTCAACACAATGGATAACATTGCTTCCTAAGGAGGGAGTATTGATCCAGATGGATATCGGTGGCCACTCACCTTTTCCAACTGGCTCAAAACAATTTTCTGACAATTTTGGCAATTTACTAATTTTAGTTGTTTTAACTTCTAGGGCCATTTTGAGGGCCTAAATGAAGGTTTTTCTGGATCAAGCTCCTCAATGATACTCTAAGGCATCATTGAGCCCCCAAAATGAATCTCCTCGATGATACCTTTCCAACGGGCTATCACACGCCTAAAACAGAGATCGTATGAAAAAGTTACGACCCTAGGAAGTTGATGTACTAACTTACCCAAACGGGGCCCACATGACTTTTGGCACTTCATCTCCTAGGGTTAGGTTTTTAGATGTCTAGAGTTTTTGGAATTATTGCTTATTGTAAAAATTCCTTTAGACCTTCATTGTAATCTTCTTCTTGCGAATGAGCGCAGTCGTCACATCTCTTCTGAGAGATAAGTTGTCACCATTCCAACAAGCTTGTTTCCGCTGCATTTTACAGTTTTCAGCTTATTTCGTTATTGAATAGAAAACCAGTTTTACTGTATCTCTGTTATTTTGTGTTAAGAACCTACTAATAATCTGTATTCATTTTGTTCTGCTCATAAAATATGGATTATCTGGGTTGTCCCAGCTTACTGGGGTGTTGCACTTTCTTCCATAAAGTGCTTCAAACGGGTTCATCTCCAGTGATGTTTGATACCCATTTTTGTATGCAAATTATACCAAGTGTAGATAATATTCCCATTTATATGGTTTGTCCATCACATACATTCTTAACATATCTTCTATGACTTGGTTCACCCTCTCTGTCTATCCATCAGACTCAGGATGATAAGCAGTGTTGAAGTTCAGATTTGTTCTGAACCCTTTGAATAACCCCTTCCAGAACTTTGATGTAAACTTTGGGTCTCTGTCAGACACAATTTTCTTGGGTACACCATGCAAGCATGCTACTTCCCTCATATAAATATCAACAATGTTAGTTGCCTTATGAGTAGTCTTCATAGGAATGAAATGGGCAACTTTAGTAAGCTTGTCCACCACCACCATGATTGCATCATGTTGCTTGTTCTTTCTGGCAACCCTGTGATGAAATCCATTGTTACCACTTCCCATTTCCACTCAGGAATGGGTAATGGATGCAGTAAACCAACTGGGTGTCTATGCTCAACCTTGACCCTTTGACATTCCAAGCATTTAACAATAAAATAAACAATCTCCCTCCTCATGCCTGGCCAATAATATTGGCTTTTGACTACTGAGATTGTTTTCTGATATACTGGGTGTCCTACATAGGGCACATTATGCATTTATTTTAAAATCACACTTCTCAATTCATAAGAGTTGGGTACATAGACTTTGTTTGTATACATAAGTATTCCATCAAATCCCAATTCATAATCCTCAACATTTTCCTACATTTTACCTTGCTGCAATTTTGTTACCAATTCCATGTACTGCAAATATGCTTTTGCAGTTTCAGAAATTCTACCTTTGAGATCTGTTTGATACATGCTAATGGATGTAGCATGCAGTTCATGGACTCTCCTACTGAGTGTGTCATCCACATTGTTCTCCTTTCCTTTGATGTGCTTGATATCAAAGTCATACTCACAGAGGAATTCCAACCATCTACTCCGCCTAGCATTCAAAGTAGGTTGATCAAACAAATATTTCAGAGCGTTATGGTCTGTCCTTAGATCAAATATTTTTCCCATGAGGTAGTTCCTCCACTTCTTCAAAGTGTGCACTATGGCTACTAATTCCAAATCATGAGTGGCATAGAGCCTTTCATGTTCTTTCAATTTTCTGGACTCGAAACATATTACAAACCCATTCTAGCTAAAGACTCCACCAAGTACTTCTTTGCATGCATCTATGAAAACCAAAAAATCTTCATTCAGATTTGCGATCTTCAGAATTGGAGCACTGGTTAACAGTTGCTTCAATTGCTGGAAACTCTTTTCACATTCTTCTATCCATTGAAACTTCTTCCCCTTACTTTGCAAGGAAGTGATGGGGTGAGTTATTCTTGAAAACCCTGCAATGAACCTTCTGTAATAGCTAGCTAGACCCATGAAGGATCCAACTTTTGTCACATTCTTATGTGTTGTCCACCCTTTAATGGCCTAAATATTTTCAAGGTCAACTGTTATCCCTTCTTCAGATATGATATGCCCCAAATAGTGAAATTTGTTTTGATAAAATGAGCACTTGCTCAATTTGGCATACAACTGATGTTTTCTTAGCACTTGCAGCACCATCCTCAAATGGTGCTCATGCTCTTCTTCTGACTTGGAGTATACAAGAACGACATCCAAAAAAACAATGACAAACTTGTCTAAATATTCCAGGAAAACACCATTCATTAAGAACATGAAAACAACTGGTGTATTTAGCAACCCAAATGGCACCATTATGAACTCATAATGACCATATCTTGTCCTGAAGGCGATCTTGTTGATATCTTCATTTTTAATCCTTACCTGATGGTATACTGACCTGAGATCTATCTTGGAAAATATCTTTGCATCCTTCAATTGATAAAAGAGATCATCTATCCTTGGTAGAGGATACTTGTTCTTTATAGTTAATTTGTTCAACTATCTGAAGTCGATGCACAATCTCAATGTCCCATATTTCTTCTTCATGAACAATACTGGGGCACCCCAACGTGACACACTTGGGCATATATACCCCTTTTTCAGAAGTTTTTCAAGCTACATTTGGAATTCCTTTAGCTCTGGTATACTCATTCGGTAAGGAGTCTTTGATACTAGAGCTGCTCTAGGCATCAAATTAATAGAGAAATCAATATCTCTCTTTGGAGGTAGTCCTGGTACCTCCTTGAACACATCCTCAAAATCTTCCAGGACTGCATGATCCTCCATATTTGGCACCTTATCCTTAGATGCTTCCTCCATATGGGCTGCAAATATTTGATAGCCTTTCCTGTAGCACTTCTTCAGCTGCATTGCTGAGATTTCCTGGACAATAACTGCCCTGGGAATTCCTTGGACTGTTTTTCGATTTCCTTCCTCATCCAAGCAAGTGAATGCCTTGTTATGGCAGTCTAATATGGCATGGTGTTGGTCCAACCAATCCATACCAATTAGGAAAGCATATGATCCCAACAACAAGATGTTCAAATCTGCCTTAGTACACATTCCATTCATGCCCACTGGACATGATTTAACCAACTCAACAACTTTCCTCTTGGCTCTAGTAGCCATCTGTACCAGCCAAGATTTCCCATGCTTGCTTCTTGGAAAAAGTAATATTTCTACTACCTTAGGGTCTATATAGCTATGACTAGCCCCCAAATCAATTAAAATAGTAAAGGCATGGTTATTGATCATACCTTCAACTTCAATCATGTGTGATTGAAACTCAACTTGCTTGTTGTCTAGGGTTGCATAGATCCTTGGTACTCTTCTGCCCATGTCCTCCACTGTTTTTGCTTGCTGTACATTGTGAACAACTCTTACCTTGTCACTTTTGTGAGGACAATCTCTATACTTGTGGTCTCCCTTACAACCCCAACATTGAATGGGTGCCTTCCTTCACCTTTGCCCTCCTACCTTGGCCATTCTATGCTCCCTAAAAGATGGTTGTCCTTGAGGGTTGTTTCTGAAAAATGGAGGCTTGCTTTCCTTCTGACTCTATTCATTCTTTAACTTCTTCTTGTCCTCCCAAGCCTTATGGAAAGTAGGCTTTCCTTTTTGTTGATCATATAATCATTTTTCTCTCCTTATCGCTTCTTCTAGAGTCTTGGGGTCTTCATATTGGATTTTATCACTGATGAAAGATGGCAGCCCACTCAGGTACCTGTAAAACTTCACTGTCTCATCCTTGATGAAGGAGACATACTTCAACCGCTCTAAGAATCTCATTTCATATTTATTAATAGCCATGTTGCCCAATTTAAGTTCAAAGATGTAATGACCCTTGTCGTTACGACTACATGCGATGCAACGCAAAAGTAATTTTTTTTTCTTAAGCAAGAAGGCAACAACGACAACAATTAATCAACACAACTTGACGATGAACACAACGCCCATAAATTAGGAAACCGACAACAACGACCCAGCATACTGGCACATCATGCAAATGGATGAAACAAGCGAAATCAAATAGACAAATAAAACGACTAAGCTATGGGACAACATCAAGATCAACTAGACACAACCAACATCAAATGACACAGGTAACTTGAACCTTCATGGTGAGAGAGGAATAAGCACAACAAGAGTTACAACACAAGTACTAACATCAATTACAACGAACATTATGCCCACATGGGGAAGCACATGACTCTAGCTAGGTTATCATTCACTTCTATCAATCGGGGCGCGCAATGATCCCCTCATCAGGAATCATGTCGTCACAAGGCAGTGGGCATCACAGTAATCAAGGCGCAACATAACGTATCTAGACCAATAACCCAAGAAAAATCCAACGCGCTAGGAGACCAAATTAACTGTAAAAAATACAAGAAGACTATACCCAAGCACCCAATCGACAAATCAACAAGATGTAAGGTGACATCATTCAATATTTAAATTGCGCAACCAACTGAAGAATTATTGTTTTCTTATGAGACACTTTTTCAAGGAAGTCTCCCACACTATAAAACATAAATAATTTGAATAATATCTAAAAATTCATGTGCATGGATATTCTATTTTAATTCTCTATATAATAGAATGTTATTTGAAAGCTAGCTTAATCATAGTGATATAAGGAATTATTACTTACATTTTGTTAAGCTAAATAATGTCTACCATCATAAACATGTAAATTAATATATTAAGAACATGAATACAAGGGGTTTTCTTTTGGATTAACAAAAGAACTTCCACATCATCTTATCTGTCGGTTAAAACAGTTGTCCGGAAATAAATTCGCTGTCAAAAATATATACAGGATCGTTGTCTATCATTCATTATTATTAAAAATCGTTGTTATACACATCAACAATTACAATGCAATAACACACAGTCAGAAATCTATTGTCATACACAGTCATAAATTCGTTGTCTATCATATATTAGATAAAAACACAGTCATACACAACAACAATTACAATGCTATCATTCACATATTACAACATTGTCATTCACGTGTAAAAATGTTGTCAACAATCAATATATGAATATATGATATTGTTGTCCATTCACAAGTCTATTGAATATATGATATTGTTGTCCATTCACAAGTCTATTGAATATATGATATTGTTGTCCATTCACAAGTCTATTGAATATATGATATTGTTGTCTATTAAATATATGATATTGTTGTCTATTAAATATATGATATCGCAGAGTTAAATATGATACCGCTATGTAAATAACAATAAGATCCATAACAATACTGAGCCAAGTCAAAAGCGACCCGCGCCCTGGTGCATCTAGATCTGACTAGGGTTCGACACAACCGCCACCATGGAATCTCAGGGGGGAGGGGAGTCGTCGCGCCCTCCTTTCGAAAGCTAGTCGCAACCTGCAGCAAGAAGATTACCCCTTCAGTTCCTCCAAGCTTCGTCAAGAAACTAGACGCTATCCCGGAGATTGACCTGCCCCCCGAACATCCAATGAAGGTTGCCCTATCCCTCTCAGAACGAGGACTTGTAGGCCAATTCATGGGGCTATGGCCTTCAACCAGATCCACAGACAACTGGATTCAAAGAAACTGGAGACCGTTGATCACAGACAATGTAACGTGCTATGCGGTCGGGAGAGGGTATTTTATTTTCGAATTCATCTCTCAGGAGGACAGAGATTTGATCTTCAGAAATGGACCATACTTCATGGGCACCCAAGGACTCTATTTGAATCGATGGACCCCAAGCTTTGATCCTGCCTCAGAAGTGCCTAAAGACGTCCTTGTCTGGGTAAGACTCTCGAATCTGCCAATACACTGCTGGAACCCCTCCTCGCTTCAAGCAATCAGAAATGGACTGGGGCGCTACATTGATCGAGCAGACCCAAGAGACCAGTACTCTTGCGCATGGATTTGTGTGGAAGTTTTCCTGGATGTAGGCCTACCAGAAGCAATAAAATTAAAAGTTGGGGATTGGCACCACTTCCAAAAGCTGGATTACGAACAACTCTCGTTCAATTGTAGAGGTTGTCATGAATACGACCACTTCCAAAGGAACTGCCCAAAGAACCCTATTACAGAGAAAGCAGGGGATGAAGGCTAGCAACAGGCTCGAAAGGGGAAATCCAAAATGAAAGGACCAAGAAACGAAAAGACAACCCCACCGCAAGCCAAAAACTCAGGAGCCAAGGAGACTGAGAACAACTTTAGTATACTGGCTAAGGAAACCGGTGGAGAGGAAACAGATCCAAGTAAATATGCCCAAGAGGAAGGAGAAAGAGGAAACCAGACCCCCGAGGACAAAGGAAATCAAACAACAGAAGAAGAAGGGGAGCAAAACAAATCCCCCCAAAGGTTGGAAGGAAGTCAGGACATAGAGGAAGGGGAGATCTCAACAGGAATCGACTCAGAAGGCGCAAGCGAAGCTTGGGCCACCCCAAAGAAAACGGAAAGAGGCAGGAAAACCAAAAAAGCAGAAAGAGACCAGGAAACATACAAAGACGTCCTAAAAGGGTCACAACCCACCATCAAACAGTTGATCAACGTTCGACATACGAGAAAGCAAGCCAAAGCCTCCCAAGGAGGCCGCTCCTCCCCCCAAGGTATTTAATGATTCTAACCTCCTGGAACTGTAGGGGATTAGGTAGCGAAAGAAAAGAAGAAGAACTCAAGGATATAATCAAAGTTTTGAAAGCAAACATCCTACTCCTCCAGGAGACCAAGATGAGTCAGCAAGACTCACTCAAAACTTCACTGAACATTTGGAGAGGCAGCCAAGGAATAGCCGAAAACGCCAGAGGTGCCTCAGGAGGGCTCTGCACTCTGTGGAACGCCTCCAAAATAGACCTGATCAGCTCTGACACATGCATGCACTGGATTCACACCAAACTCCTCCACAGAGACTCGGGTTATCAGGTAAGCATCTTCAATATCTATGTGTCGCAACATTTGGGGGAAAAAAACAATGTTGGGAATCCCTACAAAACTTCTTGCAGCAAAATGAACTTGACAATATCATTCTCGGTGGGGATCTAAATGTAACCTTGGCTCAAGAGGAAAAAAGAGGGGGTTCCATAGTGAGAGACCCGGCTAGAGAATGGGTGGAAGATCTAGTCACAACCTGGGACCTTTTAGATATCAAGCCTGCCAAGGGACTTTACACGTGGACAAACAAAAGGATAGGACCTGGGCACATAGCTGCCAGACTAGACAGATTTCTAGTCCAAAGTTCCTTCCTTTTACTGGGACTCACAACAAATGCAGAGATCCTACCCCACAGTGTTTCAGATCACAAGCCCATCCGTTTAGAAATTAGAATCGACCAAGTCAGAGGACCCATCCTTTTCAGATTTAACTCGACTTGGATCCAAGAAAAAGACTTTCTCCCTCTGGTTTCCAAAACGTGGACCAGCGCTATTAAAGGATCAGCTTTTTATGTCTTGGAAGAGAAACTAAGAAGGCTAAAAAGAGCCCTAAAACTCTGGGCAAAGAGCCAACCAAATCCAATCACCTCATGCATAGCAGCCCAAATGCAACTCGAGAGCCATCAACTGGAAATGGAAAATGAAGAGGTCACGCAAGAAGTCCTGCAACAAGAAGATGGCCTTCAAAGACAATGGCACAGAGCCTGCAGAGAGGAGGAAAGCTACTGGAGACAAAAATCAAGAAGCCTTTGGCTGAAAGAAGGAGATAAAAACACAAGCTATTTCCACAAGCAGGCAGAGGCAAGGAAACACTACAAAGAAATTACAGAAATACAAGTCCAAAATAAAACAATTGCAGACCCAGAGGGCATAAAACAAGCAGCCTTTGAAGCCTTTGAGGCGCTCTACTCAAAACCACAAGGGACAGAAATAGACCCGCAGATGTACCCTCTCTCTATTATTCCAGGCCTCATAAAGGAGGATATCAACAGCAAGCTGACCAGGGATGTATCGCAGTAGGAAATAAAGGAGGCCCTGGATCAAATGATCCCAGATAAGGCCCCAGGGCTGGATGGTTTCACTGCCAGATTCTATCAGCAGTGCTGGGAAATAATCAAATCGGACCTAACCAAAATGATCAAGAAATTGCAGCAGAGCATCAAGCTAGGCGGAAGCACCAATTCGGCCTTCCTGGCGCTTATCCCGAAAGAAAAAGGAGCAATCTCCTTCAACCGCTTCAGGCCAATATCCCTTTGCAACACAAGCTACAAAATTCTCACCAAAGTTATAGCCAATCGACTCAAGACAATCCTCCCTCTCATCGTCCCTGAAAACCAAGGAGGTTTCATCAAAGGCAAACATATTGCCGACAACATCATCCTTGTTCAAGAGGCCCTACACTCAAGTATCCGGAGGAAAGACAAAGGTATGATCATTAAACTGGATCTCGCCAATGCCTTTGATAGAGTTAGACATAAATTTTTATTTGAAGTAATGAGAAAGTTTGGTTTTGATTCGTCCTTTGTAAACTGGATAAAAGCTTGTATTGGATCACCATGGATAGCCCCGATGGTGAATGGGAAAGTAACAAAGTTCTTCCAAGCCTCTAGGGGCTTAAGACAAGGGTGCCCCCTTTCGCCCCTTCTCTATGCAATCCAAGCTTCAGTCCTAAGCTATCAGCTGGAAAAATCCCAAGTTCAAAAAAACCTCCAGGGACTAAGAATTGCGCAAGGGGTGAAAGATATAAATCATGCACAATTTGCGGACGATACGCTGTTGTTGGGAGGGGCAAGTCCAATAATAGCAAAGAAGTTTAAAGAAGAGTTGGAAGCTTATGTTGCAGTCTCAAGAAGTGAAATAAGCCAGGCCAAAAGCAAAATTTATGGATGGAATATCAAGCCAAATGAAATGTTGGGAATCACAAGAGTTTTGGGGATGGAAGGGCACACTAACTGGGAGGCCTTTAAATACCTGGGAATTCCCATTTTTATATCTGCCCCAAGAGCTTCTCACTAGAACCACTTGATAGACAAACTAAAAAACAAAATTTCCTCCTGGGGGGCGAACTGGTTAAATATAGCAGGGAAAGCAGTCCTGATTAAATTCGTGTTGACCAGCATTCCCATCTATCAGAGCTCGTTGCTTTTAGTCGTTGCCTCCGTCATCCAAAAAATCGAAGCACTTCAAAGACGCTTCTTGTGGGAAGGAGGAAAACAGACACGAAGGAAATTGCATCTGATAAACTGGGAAAAAACCTCAAAGCCCTTCATGGAAGGCGACCTTAACTTTAAAAAAACCCAAGCTCAAAATCTGGCTTTGGGGGCAAAGTTGCTTTGGATGATGGTCACTGGCAAACCAACTTGGAGCAAACTGGCACTCTGGAGAAAATACTTTAGGGGGCATAGGGACCGTTGCTTAGATTTTCCTTGTAAGGAATCAAAAGGCTCCCCTATTTTCACACTCTGCAAAAAGGCTTTGCCCCACTTCAGTCCTCATCTCACATGGGTGCCAAGAAACGGAAAGAAAATCAAAATTTGGCAAGACTCAATTATGGGAGATCCCCCCCTAGAGCTGAGACAGGATCTTCTTCGTCTCAAAGACTGGATGGATAGTCAAAACATATTTACTCTCTTTGACATCTCAATTTGGGGGGAGGACAATTTCATGACCTGGCAAGGGTGGGGAGTGCCCAACAGACCCATTGATCTGGAAAGGGATTGGTACACCCTACAAAGTTGTCTCCAATGGAAAGCCCCTCTAAAAAAGAAAGGAAAAGACGAAAGAGGCTGGGGAGGGAATGCCAAGGCCTACACCACAGCAGAGGGCTACCACCTCATCACCAATGTCCCCATCGTCCTGCCTAATCCGGCAATCTGGAGAGCAATCTGGCAGTCCTGTCCATCCCAAAAATTGACTTTTTCATTTGGACCCTTGCACATAACAGCATCCAAACAGGGGAAAACCTCAAAAGATGTGGTTGGGAAGGTCCCTACAGGTGTCCCTTATGTCTTCTTGCTGAAGAATCTACAAACCATCTTCTCAACTGTGTTTTCTTCAAAGAAGTCTGGAAGCTAGCAACAGGAACACAAAGTGCCCTCAACCTCCCCCCTGATATAAGAAGTCTCCTTCTCCAATGGGACTCCTACTACCCTTTCACTTTTAAAAAAAGAAACCAAGCCTTTACTAATGTGGAAAGTACTCCCAAAGTTTATCCTGTGGAACCTTTGGCTAGAAAGGAACAACAGAATCTTCAGGGACAACAAAAGTAGCGCAGCCATGGTCGTAACCAAAATTCATGCTCTCTTTGGTGAATCTGCCCCTTATCTCTGCAATTCAAATAATAGCCACATGATGGAAGCATCAGAGGAACTCTGGTTAAGCCAATTCAAAATCCAATGTCACATGGGAAGAAAGAATAGCAATCTAATCAAAGAGGAATGGGAGATCAGGAAAGACAAACAGGATTTCGTCAATTGGAAAAGAGGAAGGAAAACCCATATCCTATCCTTCGACGGGGCTTTGAAAGGGAACCTAGGCCAAGCTGGAGGAGGGGGGATAATTGAAAATCCCCTTGAGGCTATGACAATAAAATTTGCATTGGGTTTAGGAATTGAATCCAATAACAGAGCAGAGGCCTTGGCTCTTTGGCAAGGGCTAATTCAAGCAAAAAAAACACAGGATCCAGGACTTGGTCATAATTGGTGACTCCAGAGTGATAATACAGGCAATAATTTGTCATTCTAAAACTCAGAGTGCGGTTCTCAATAGCCTTCTTGACAAGATCCATCTCCTGCTAAGGAACTTCAATTCGTATAAGCTCTTTCATGTTATAAGGGAATTGAATGGGAAATCGGACGAGGAAGCTAATAGAGGCACACTTCTGGAACCGGGAGTATTGAAAGTGAACGAAATGGTTTCTAGCGTGGCACTCCCTTGAAACATGACTCGCCCCCCAACTCAAATTCAAACGCAAGATAATTCAAAAGACAGGAAATCGAGGAAATCGCTTAGGCCAGGTCGAGTCAGACCAAGTGATTGGACGAGGGGGACAAAACAGTACCATGAGAAAGAGAGTTGCAGATATGGTGGAGACAAGGAATCCGCGCGGCCATACCTCACGGAATCAATAAATCGAAGAGAAATGATGAGTGCGGATGAAGGAGGAATTAAAATGAAGGCGCCCCCCCAGTCTCATCCCATCTTAACGCAGCGAGTTCGTGAGTATCCTCCAGGGCAACGAATTTGTGAGTATCCTCCAGTGAAGAGAAAGGCGCAAGCAGAAGGGGGAGGTGACCAAAAATGGCTTCAAGTTCGAACAGTAAGCCGAGCACTGAGGAAAGGCTCAAAGAGATGGATAAAACACTGGAAAATTCAAAGCAACTGCTCCAGTTTCAGCTGGATTTTCTTGAAAATTTGGATTCAGAAGCAGGAAGGCGAATGGAGAAACTAGAGGAGGACATCACCACTGCCAAACTTGGGTTTATAGAAGAGCTGGATAAACTACACAGGGAACTCAAGAACCCCCAACAGGAATTTGAAGAGCGAATAGATCAGCTGGAGGCAAAAATGGCTCAGCTCAACAGCGATTGGAAGCAAGACCCCATGAAGTAAACCAGCCCGTCAAAAGTCTGTTAGCAAGATCTCTCTTCAGCAAGAATGGCATTTTGTATAGAATCCACTGTTGTAAATAACTCTGTACCTGGTTAAGGTATTGACAGAATTTAAGTTCAGAATTATAGTCTATAGCTATAGATTTAGGAGGACTCTTTAGAAAGGCAGGCACGAAGACATTCGTGGCCTATTTTGTAACCGAATCTGTGGCCAGTCCACTCTTTTTTAATGCAATCTCTCTAACCGTTTTCGTAAAAAAAAAAACAATAAGATTCATAACTAAGGAACAATAAAATCTATAACTAGAATGTTGTGTAAAAACTGGGTGAAATGGTTGTGTAAAATGCCAAGAAAAACACCCAGGGGCGCTACCTTTGCTAGGCAGATCGCCAAGTAATTTCGATGTTGATAACTCAAATTTTTCTGAGGAAAAAAGAGCAGATATATGGTTGGTACGAATCACCCAGATTAGCTGGAAAAAAAAAAATCTTTTTCCCCTTTTGCAAGGAGCCAAGGAATCAGAGATTAATCATTCAACGCAGAGATAATCATTCAGAGATGATTAATTCAAAATGCGGAGAAAATCAATAAAAAAAAAACACAGAGAGACCTGTACAAATCATGGAGCAAAATGCATAGATTATTAATGTTATTCGCTGGGGAAAAAAAAAACAGAGAGCAATAACTTTGAGCTTTGAAGGGTGGTTTCGTTGTGCCTAGCAGTGAATTCATTAGGCTATCAACCACAAATCTTTGCAGTGTATGGTAAACAATAAACACAGATCATTGCAGGGTGATCTTGTTGTTCATAGAAGTGAACTCCCCCGACAGTCAACAAAAAAAATTATGCTGAGAAATAAAACAGTTTAGACAATAGGGAGTGACATCCCAATCGCAAGTTGGAAGCACGAAATTGCAGAGAATAAACGCAATAATCGCATAGGCTAAGGAGCGAATAAACGCTCAGAAGAGAACTCCTCATGGGGCAGGGAAAGGATCCTACAGTTATTATCCATGCACAGGAAAGCATTTGAATCTAAATCTTCAACACCGGAGTGAAAGACAGTCAATTCGGTTCCTGGCCGACTGCTTAGGCACATACTAATAACTTAAAGGATCAAAGAAAAAAGGATAAAAACAAAATCTGCATCTAGATATTCTTCGTGGAGAAGCAAGTAATGAAATAAAAGTGCAATCGAGGAATAAAAAAAATGCAGGAAAGAGATACAAAGCACAGGCAAGGTTTGAGTCCGGGGCTCATTCTAGCCACACGCAAATAGACAGTAACTCATAAATAACAGATACTTTGGATAGCAAGGGGTTCTTATTGAATGAATCTAGTGACAAGTGAATTAAAATTACCATAGAAATACATGGGCAAGGAAAGCTCATGGTAATGAAATCTTCATCCGAGTACAGTCAAATAAACAAGTGTAAATTAAATTTCGTTGCAAGTAACAACTTAAACATGCGTACCTTATCCAAATGTGAATGCTCTAAAGTCGTTGTCACGCGCGCTCCGTCCAGCTCCTGTTTGCCAACCAATGTGACCTCACCTTAACCTCCCAGCCAACGCTAGGGATACTTTTCTTCCCCCTGAGCCCCCTGAGTCGTAAAGGGGCTACGTACAGAATACCAGAGAATGATAGCACCCAACTCACCTCGCAAGGTCGAGCTACCACTCGTTACCCGAGTTGGGTATCCCAACTCCCACAAGAGAAAGTTCAGTCAATATGAAATTTCAACAGCGTAACGTTACGCAAGCCAGATGTGATCCATACTCCTCCTCTGCCATCATTTTTATAGAGTTTTCAAGTAATTAGTTTCCCAAAATTCTCATTAGATTCCTTTTTCATTTATTTAATTAGGAAAAACCTCCCTCGTACACATGTCACTCGATCCCCTAGTTGCACCAGAAAATCAATTTATTAATTAATTAAATTGGTCTATTTCCCTCGCCACCTAAAAGTGTTCCTAAAAACGCTCATCGATGTCCCATTATTCACTTACAATTCTTAAATGATTTACACCTTACTTAATTCCTAGTTGAGTTCATAAATAGAAAGTTTCAAGGCTAGATTCCTTACTAAGTTAGACATTCCCTTTCTCTTTAAGTTTCTATTTTCTTTAAGTTTCCCCTTTTCTTTAAGTTTCCCCTTTTTATAACTAAATTCAGAATTAGCAGGTTTAGACAAAAACAACCAAGTACCCCTTTTATTAATTAACCCCTTTAATAAAATTTTCACTTTCATTATTAATGCTTGATTTTTTTTTAATTAGTTATAAAAAGAACCTTTAGTGATTTGAAATTTTATAAAAAGAACCTTGGTGAATTGAAATTGTATAAAAAGAACCTTAGTGAATTAAAATTTTATAAAAAGAACCTTAGTGAATTAAAATTTCCACTTTAACCCAGTTATAAGTCTAATTAGTTTTTTTTTTTGTTATAAGGTTCTACTCAGACCTAGGTTTTCAATTCACTAGGCTTGGTGACAATTCTTAAGGGAAAAATTTAGTCATTAAACTTTACTTATCACATCATTTATTTTAAAGCCGACCAGGTCCTAAGGAGACATATCTTTTTAGGCACTAGGTTTATTCACTTACCAGCAAAAATTGTGACGTGCCCTTCAGGATGCACTACGTGCTCCAAGGGTGCCACTTGCCTCTTTCCATTTTATTTGCGCGACGTGCCCTTCAAGATGCACTACATGCTCCAAGGGTGCCACTCGCATATTTCCGTTTTATTTGCGCGACGTGCCCTTCAAGACGCACTACGTGATCCAAGGGTGCCACTCACCTCTTGACTGAATTTGGTAGACGTCAAACCCCTGGAGTCAATACTCCGCCAGGTGATCTTGTGGGAGACTAAGGGCCTCTAAGGAATAAGGCCCCTACCTTATTGCACGCCCCTTAGAATCATCGTGAGTGACTGTCATGGTCTGCCCTCATGGCATCGTGGGTCTTCTCAAACTAGGTAATCGTTAACCTACATTTCAAGCCACAATGTGTGTGATAGTAGGTTGTGGCAAGACTGCTTCCACACCACTCCCTCAATGTCTCTGGTTGTCGTGCGTGACCCCTCTACTCCAAATGTGAGTCTGGTTGGCAAGCTATCCTCAGCCTACATCCATCAACGAATCATTTCAACAATAATAATCAATCATCATAACATATAATCATATTTACATATGTCACATCAACAACATTCAAACCCTAACAATCCACTCCCTGACTTGATCTAGAGTCCAAGGGGTTTCATCAATGCCTCTGCATCCTCAATGTCCAGAGTCCTGCACACTCAGGAGAACCCAGTCAATAGCACATGTCTATGTAAATACAACTAAATAACATATCATCAAATCCACAATATCTCATAGTCATAATCAAACGACCAATAATATAATAACCTGGATCACTTGCACGTAAGTGTCCTCAAATAATAAGTTCGCTCAGTGCGCGCAAGAGCGCAAGAGCGGGATGTTACAAAATAATTCTTTCATCTTTCTGTCATAATACCTCTTGGTCAGGTATTTCTTCTCAAAATGCCTCTTGAAATCCTTCCAAGTCACATTTTTATCCCTGAGGTGTTGTACTTGCACCAACTGATCCCACCACATGGATGCTTTTCCTTTAAGTTGGTATATGGCAATTCTTCCCTCTGCATTAGAAGAATAGTTATGCAATTGGAAGTACTTTCTCATGCTTAGCAGCCATGTCTTTGCATCTTCATCCTTCTTGTGCTCACCATCAAATGTAGGAGGTTTGATTTTGTTCATTTCCCCTCATAGCTCATCCACCCCAGACCTCTTATGCTTCCTAACATGGGATGGACTTGAGCTGTTGTGTGCTCTCTTATTGGAATGCCTCGGGAAATGTTGGTGATGTTTGCTATCACTTTTTGTTCTTCTGTGACTCCCTGATTTGCTTGAGCCACTCTCCTTATCTAATTTCTTTTCTATTATTTTCAGGCTTTGCATCAAATTTATGTTGAATTCTCCATGTTTCTCCCTGGATTTCATGAGATTTTTGTTATCTGCTCGGTGAGTCTGGACATCTTTCTGCAACTTTTCAATGATTTTCATCATGTTTCCTTCTTTATCTATCTCTTCTCCATGCCCATTGGAGTTCGATTCTTCAATTCCTAAATGGGCATCCATTCCTCTAACTTCATTTTCCAAACTGTAAGCACCCTGTGCCTTCCCCATTTCTATGCGCTATGCGACAATTCGGTTTGGTTTTGACAATCGTTAACTCTGCAAAATATGCAGTCAACTGAGTTTTGTCAGGCTATCAGACTTTAATAATTTGCTAGAATAAACCAATCTCATTCAACAAAAACAATATCAGATTCCATTTTCTGCAAGCCTTGGTCGGTCAAAAACCCCTCAGGATTCAATCTCTAAGCCCAGTGTTGACAATTAAAATCGTAACGAGGATTTCACCTGCAAAGTATTGCTCAAGCCTATTAATTATAAGCTAATGATATATATAATACTAGTAGGTGGGACCCCCTTGTAGGTTGGAGGATCAGATCTGGTTCTTATTTGATGTTTTTACTGTTGTTCGACACTGCTTACAGGTTTGAGCATGATTGATGATCAATATTGGTTCTATTCACGACAAATGGATGATGGATAATGCATGTTTGTTCTCTTGCTCTAGGCTCGAATGTCATGTCATAATGGCTTATGATATCCATTGTTACCCTTGCTATTTACTCCTTGATTTATTACTTGCGACACCTGCAAAAGATACATGTTAGTAATAACAAAAGAGCAATTGAAAAGAAATGGAGCAATATGAATAAAATCCAAAAGAACTATGCTACTATGCTATGCGATGTTGCACTATGCATTTGAAGTTTAAATAAATTGTTGTTAGTCCTAGCTAACATGGTTAGTGGCTATATGATTTATTGACTTATATGGAAAAACATGTGATGCGTGTTATGGTGTGATTGGCAATGGTTAATGTAAAATAAGGTGGCGCATTTTGGATGTTGGTCTCAATGCATGGTTTAATTAAATGAATTAATGGAATGGTTGGCTGGTGCGTACTAAATGATTGGAAGAGTAAAGGATGGAAGCGACGTGCATTTACTGCACGTCACTCCATACCTCTCCCACTGGTCATCACCCTAGCTTAGCTATTGTTAAGTACCAAAGATTGAATACAAAAGAACCACAATAGATATAGAAGAACAAAATGCAAAATCTCATGTATTACTATCAAACCCTTGAGGTAGGGAAACACCATACAATGGATCCTATTATGGAAGGAATCATCTCCTGTTCACTTGCCTCTTCGAGGGGACATCCTCCTATTGAGCTACAACTCACAATACAATATTTCTCTTGATATCTCATTACATTGCTTGAACCTCTTTATATAGTGCTACCATAACCTAAGAACATTCTAGAGGAGGAATCTTCTAGAAGTAGAACCTTCTAAGAAGTCCTCTTACATTTATTATATCTAATTACCCATTTATTATATATAACTACCATAGTGGGCCTTATTTAATAATATAGTGGACCTAGTCCACCTTACAATGAATGACCTCCACTATTATCACTATGGGCCCTCTGGGCCCCCCCACTACCTCTCTAGCTACCTTACATTCCATCCCTCTTATGAAAGCGTTGTCCTCAACGCTTGATGTCCAACCATATACTAGGGTCCCATGGATAATTGTGGACCATAATGCTGAAGAAGACTAGAGAACCAATGTCCCATGTAGAAAGGAAAACCACCATGTTGAAGTAGTCCAACCACCATTGTAAGCCCGGGTCTCATGTCCAAGTTCTCATGTGAACTCCCCGTGGAAGATTTTGGAACCCAATAACCAACTCAAAATGATGCTCCAAAGACTGACACCTATCATGTGGATCCAAATAAGAATATTCGTCCACATAGTGTAAAAGGGTCGTAGCAGAATCTGGAAGGAATAATACAACTGTAGAATATGCAGGATGGACACTGGTAATAATCATTGGCTCTTGATTTGTCACATTGATGATGTCTACAGAAGGTGGATTAGAGTCATCAAATAAAATATGAAAGTGGTTGTCATCCCAGAAATGACAACTATCCATATACCAATCATCACAATCGGCCTCAAAATCATACCAAGCATATATTTCTTGATTATATTCATCCCTG
>ML778284.1:1029157-1041967 GCA_009831015.1 Picea engelmannii
CCATAAGGATTAATATATGGTGTTACCCTACCTCAAGGGTTTTCTCTATTTCTTGTGTTCATGTTATGGTGAATGGTTTATGGTTTATTCTTGGTATTATTGAATTATATTTGCAGATCTAGTATAGGTACTTAACAACTATTGTTCAATGGTGTTTCGTTATGGTTAAGCTCTGATTTTCAGGCAAGGGAAAACTTGTTCGACCAAGCTCAAGTTTTAAAAGCTTTTGGTTACAGGAATGAACTTTTCAAGAAAAAGGTTGAAAACCGAGGCCCACCATGCCTTTGACAAAGGGAAATCCATTACTGTCCCTTCCTCACCTTCAAATGATTATGATAATTATGTGTCTTCCTAGATGCATTTGAAGGACGATTGTTCTCATGTGATCATCGAGATTAGGCCTAAAGGCTCCACACAGCCCAAGGCAAATTCAAAGAAATTAAAAGGTGATAGCACCGACAAGGGAAAAATTGCCTCACAGACTGAAAATATGGATTTTAAGTTTTATTTATTTATCTATTGTTGAGAACATTTGACTTCATATTTTTGGACAGTAGGATTTTTGGATACATTGGTAATATATTTTGGAAATAATTGCAAATATCATTAAGATAAATTGTCAAATATGAATGTGATAATGGGAGTCACAAGGAGGGATGTTGTTAAATTAACTAGTTGTGTTATGATTGTTAAAAGCTAAAGGGAGTCACAAGGGGTCCCACCTACTAGTTATTATTTATTTAAAACCCTTATTATGATTTATTACTTTTCCCTCTTGACTAAAAGTTGGTTGAGTTATTAGTTAACTTAACTAAGGAAGTAGTTCAACTACTTCAACTAATTCTAATTTTCTTAAAGGAAAAAAGAAAGGGAGGAACAAAGGGAGGATAGAAGGAGAATCATACTAAGGTTTTCTCTTTTAGTTTATGTTGAGATAGTTCAGTTTTCACTCATTCCTTAATTTATCACAAGCCTAATTATTTTTTATGATAGCAGGGTATTATTGTAGACAACAAGATTCAGGGTTGAATTACATCATTCAGACACTTGTTTTTCAGAGGTGTTGATCTATCTTTGATAGTCTGTGTAGACTTGTCTATTTGTCAATTAGTTTTCATGACTGAAAAATGCTATTGTGTAGAGTCGAGTGGGAAACAATCTATGGCAAACTGATCCAGCTTTTAGAGTTCAGTTTTTTTATTTTCTGTGAGAGGTCCTTTTGTATGTTCCATCAGGGATGTCAAAGTTTGACTTTGGTCCAAAACCCCTTCACGAAATTTTGTAAAGAGAATGACTCTTTGATGAATTGGAATGAAATAAAGGATTGCTTTATGGCTCATCTGTCTTGATTATCATCTTGGTGTCTTTACTTCTGTCTCTACATTTATTTCAGCAACTGTTATATTCATAAAATTATATCAATAATGAATTTTCCAGTAAGATTTTATTTATAAAAAGACTAGCCTAGGTACTTGTAATCAATACTTGTGAGTTAGGATATTATTTTTGATGGCTATAAACATAGGGTCACATTCCCATTTATTTTTCTTTAGCTAAGCAGAATCTGAAAAATGCTTGAGTAAGATCATTTTATATCTTTTCCTCAACACCCAATTCTGTTCTGCAATAAGTTTCGGGCGCTAGCCCCTTTTCTTCAGCCTTTGGTTCGCATGTGACCATGACTATGACCCAACGCTTATGATTTGGGCACTTATCCAAAGCTCAGAAACTTTGGGCTTTGGGATTCGGAGGTTTCCCTTTTTTCCCATGTCCCAAAATCACAGAACAACGAATTGTAGAACACGCGAAGAACGACGAATCTACAGTCCACCTTCCTTGCATAGATCTACGGTGGATAGGAGCGTCGGGGACTCCATTTTTGGCAAAATTCAAAGACATCACAACAAATCTTTTGGAGTGCTAGATTGGTGAACTCACGAAGTAGGGTGGATCAATGGTCCACGTCTCCCAGCATCCAACAATTGATACTTGTTATGGTACTCTAGGCTTCAGGGCTCCGGTACTTCGAAGGATTTCACCTTTGCACATCCCAAAACTCTCGAACCGCGAGTCTCTACATACTTCCACGTCACCCCGGTGACGTCATCGCATCACTTTACTTCCGTGTTATGAAACTTCGGAGGTTTCTTCCTCCCATTCCATCACGAGCTATTTCTTCTATAGTGTCAAGTCTCCGGACTTCACGATCTGGCGCCACACATCCACTGGGGCCCACGGTTTCCATGCTTAAACTAATAAATGTTGAAAACGTCACATCAAAATTTATACTTTTCAAATTGCGGGGACATGGGTCAACAATTTTGGAGTAACCCACCGATCATCCCGCAATTGTCCCCACGTTGACACGTACCCCTTCTGGGAAACTGTGATTTGGATTGTGAGACCGCCTTATAGAATTATTTGTCACGCAACTTCGATCTCCACAATGTCACCCAACCATCGATCTTAATAGATCGTGATCAAAGTTAATGCAGGCCCAATCCAACTAACTTCTTCGCCAAGCTTACCTACCTTGTGCCACCACCAGGAATGCTACGTGGTAGGACACATGAAGCCAACACGTGGCCCAATCAGGCAGGTGATATATGTCACATTCTAACTGCATTTCTATTGTACAAAGGTTCTTAACTCATTGACACGTGGCACACATCCCATGTGTCCACATCATCCCTAATGACGTCAACAAGCCACGTCACTTTGGGACTTCGGGCTTTGGGGGATTTCACCTTAGCATACCCCGCTTCTCCTGAACTTTCTTACCTTCCGCTCTTGGCTTATTCCTACAGTTCTAATCCATCCTTGGTCAAATCCAATGGTAAACACTCCCCCCCCCCTCAGATCTATGGTGTAGATCCTCTTCAGGACTTCGAAAATTTGGGCTTCTACCCTTTCTGCTCTATCACACATATTCGTCGAAGTCGCGAAGTCCGAAGTACTTAGGGTTTAATCCTCATGCACCTTTCTCCATATCTGACGGTCGTAACTTAATCTTCACCTGATCTGACGACTTATCTTGCTCTCACCCAGATATAACGGCCCAACACCACAAATGTTGTGATTTCTTTCTCTGGGCCCATTTCTTAAACTTCTTACACCTCTTGTGTTTTTGAACACAGTCCAAGTATTCTTTCAACGCCCTTCTAACACTCTAGACCTCAAAATTCTCTGGACTTTCTTCACCAAATTTCTCGTTCGTAGCCCATCCAGGTTTCGGGTAGAAACCATGGGCTCTGAACTTGGGTTTTGTCCATTTTGACAACAATTATTTTCTGAAACTTTTGCTTCAGCTTCCACTAACATGGCCCATCTAGGCTCAGTGTTGAAACCATGGCTATGATACCATTTTGTGAATGTCCCCAACCACCAACAGGTCGGGCAACGTCACTTCTGAGACATCTCTCTTAGCTCTGATATCAATTCATGAATTTATATGCATGCATATCTAACGCAATTAACAGTTACATCATTTTTTTCATGCTATGTATTCATGCAGAAATAACAATAAGCATACACATACATCATATATGATATATCTAAGCATTACTCTTCAAGTTATAAAACATGTACAATTATACCACATACAATCAACATAGATTTGGTACTTATCTTTCAATAGATGACCACCAACTGCATGCATACATTCCACGAACCTCCTAGCCTTAGACCATGTTGCTTATCATGCTCAACAGTGGGTCACCCCCAAGTTGGGACTAAACTCCACCTAGGGCAAATGAATCCTAGACCTAGGTTGAGGCTACGGGAAACTGCACTGTGAAACTAGAAGGATTCTCTCCAAGGAGCCTACTCACTCCCATTGGTCACAGACTCTCATTCCCCACATGCATGTCCCACCCCAGGAATATGCACCTTCATTGTTCCACGGTCCATCGATTGCTCCACTTCCCTTCCAGGGCTTCAACAACAGGTCGGATCAGGAATTCTCAGAGCTCCGTAGCTGGTATTGGACTCCCTCCAGGAGAAACCACTTCCCAAAAAAATCTCTCACCTGGAGAAAGTTGCTCACAGGCCTGACAACCTGCTTCTTCAACCATGGGCCTAAAAACCTACCTCTTCAATCCACAACCACCAAAATTCGGGTAAGGCCAGGGGATGACTCAACAATTTACAGAGGTTCACAAAGGCGGGATTGACTATGGTTGCGTACTTGTTCAGTGCGTTTGTGAACTGCACAAGGGATGGCCAACATGCTAAGGATGAACTCGTGGGAAACTAAATGGCCAGAATGGCCAGAATGTTGAGAGAAAGCAAGGAAAATGGTGAGAATGGTCAGCCTGCAAAATCATGAGAGAGTTGCAATGGTGAGAGCCAACTCCTTTGGCAGGTGGCCAGAATGGTTTCTGCGCCCCCAACAAAGGTGGAACTTCCCACATAAATCTACATGTGTCCCGGGTGACACTTGGCTCTCCAGGAGCACGCTCCTCTCCACTTGGAGTTTGTTCCTCTCCTCAAAGGAACTTAGGATAACTAGGTTTATTTTCCCAACTTTAGTACTTTTTAGGAATACATTATAATATTCACTTGGGTTAAGCCCTCAAGCTTAGCACCTCTTTCCTAGCCTATCATCCCCATTCCTTTCCCTACCCAGTGGAGCTTAGTCCCCCATAACTCTTTATTTGTGGTTGATCTACACGCATCGATGTATTTTATTAATAATCTACATAATTAGATATACAAAAATCGGGCCCACCAACCTTAGCATCTAGGCTCTTCGACCTAATAAACACATAAGCCTACCATCTTATAATTACTTGGCTCTCCTACAAACATCATTACATTTCACAGGGGCTTGGCCTTGGGGTATTACACCTGCTCACCTAGAAGAAGGTGGCGACTCAAGTAGAGGCGGTAGAAATTACAATGAGCCTTGAAGCTATGCCGGGAGGGGTAGAGACATCGGTAGGATTGGCACAGGTGCAATTGAAACTTTCCAACCTGACGATGGAATTGCAAGATATGGAAAATAAAAAAGTTGTGCACAAGCACGTATGGTGTACCACATGTCACTATGAGGGTAATCGTAGGGACGAGTGCCCTATACTTTTGAATTATGTGGCGACGGGCGCGGTGAGTCCATTCCCAAATGGACAAATGGAATGTTTCGATATATGTCGACAATGGGGCCATGTACCACTCAGTTTCCCAACTTTGCAGAAGTATAAAAAGATGCATCATACTTCGTTCTATGAGTTTTGTAAATCTGTGGGGCATGATGTTAACCAGTGTCGGTCACTCTAGTTGATGCAAGAAAATACCCGCGACGCATTCTAGGTACAGGAAGAACATAAGGGTGGTGATCATGGTGGTGTTGAGAGAGAGGAATACCAAGGAGGTCCCAAAGGTGGATATGGGAATGGTCGCAACTAAGGATATGGTAGAGGAGGAGGTAGTCTTAGGTAGACCCCTGACTTGTTTCAATTGTGGAGAAATTGGTCATGTATCAAAGTTTTGTACCAAACTGGACGTTCTTTATGCATACTACTACAGTCTCGAACATGTCATGTAAGACTATCCTGACTTAGTGAAGAAGTGGGAAGGGATGAAGATGCATTGCAATATGGTGCATGTTATCTGCACACAAATAAGATTAATGATGAAGAAGTTGATTTTCGGGTGGTAACCTGAGGAGGAGCAAAAAAATGAAGGGACTGCAAGCAAGTTGAGATCTCGGGTTAGAATCCAAAGGGGAAGATAAGAAAGGCATCACAGCCCCCTCCCAAGTTTGAAACTACCTAGCAAAAGCAGTTTATGCACGATGCACATAGGTTTATTGAAGAAGAGAGAGTGTGTGAAGAGTTTTAGTGTGTAACACATAGATTACTCGAGGAGGTTCAGATTCATGAAGAAGTGCAATGGGCGACACAATGGTCACTGGAAGAGGCTTAGATCTGGGAAGAAGTGTAGCAGGAGACACATAGGTTGATAGCAGAGGCTCGCGCTCGGGAGGAGCTACACCATGGGATGCAATGATCATTGGAAGAAGTGCATAGGCACGAGGATTTGCAGTGCGCAATGCAGAGGTCGACGGAACAAGTGCATAGGCAAGAGGAGTTGTGATGTGACAAGAAAATATAAATTGAGGAACATTACATGGAGGATTTGAAGCACACAACATGTGAAGAAGCATTGCACGACTTAGGTCACAAGACAGATACAAAGGATAAAGTAAGTAATTTCTTACATTGTTGTTTGAGATTTCTTAATGATCTTGATGTTGCAAGGATGTTGACACAGATGCTAGCCACTTGTATGGGGAAAGAGCTGACAGATAGGACTATATCATCTCCCCTACCAGAAAGTGAATTTTACCAATTCAGTAAGAAAAAGCGTACAGGGCGTGAATTCAAGATGACAATGGAGCTTGGTGGCTATGACATGGAGGGAGTCATGTTGGATCTAGGTTCCGACGTGAATATTTTTCCAAAGAAGTCCCAGGAGGTGATGGGAAACTAAAATTGGTCTGGTCGCCCATCCAACCGTGTTTGGAAAACAAATACAAGATTTACCCCATAGGTCGGTTGGAGCAAGTGGAAGTAAGTATAGAAGGGGTGAAGACAAAGGTTAACTTTGAGGTCATAGATATTATGGATGACTCTTACCCATACCCCACATTGCTTGGCATCGACTGGGCCTTCGACAATAATTTCGTGTTGAATTTTAAGAAGAGGCAGATGTCATTTGAGATAGACACCTTGTGCATAATACCACCGTTGGATCTGTATGAAGGGGACTAATACAATGAGCCAACAGATGAAGATGCATAGAGCTTATTCATTGAAAACATCTATAAGATTATTGGGCGCAGGAAGAATTACATTAACCCCACCGTAGATGGAGAATTAAGTCGGATAAGTTTCAAGTCATACGACACAGATTCTGAAGATGCTTTGGAAAGGTGACAAAAAAAACTGTATGAAGTCTCCACTCACAGATGTGTGAGGATAACGAAAGCAGTATGTTGGATAGAATCTGAGCAATATGATGCCCCACAGTTTTATGGGACAAGGTCGGTAGAAGCATTCCTCGTACAAATAGAGATGGTCATCCCCATGGAACATAAAATCCAGGCCATGGATGCAGTGGTCCAAGGGACACCTACTTAGTGGTGGACGACACATCACTGGAATATTCAGAGTTGGATGCATGTGTTTGAGTTGATAAAAGTTTGGTTCCAATCCGTTGTTGATTTCGAATTGGCCAACTGATACAAGGGTAGTGAGGATCCCTTGGAACACATTTCTTTTTGCGAATGATGTTGTAATTCTAACAATATTCCTTCAACCCAATGGGTCCATCGATTTTTCCACACTATGGATGGTCCCTAGAAGCTGATATATTCAGGAAGAGCTCAGGAGGAAAATGGTCGATTGGACCCATATGAGTTCCCAATTTTTCTTAACATTCAATTTCACAGCAGAAGATCTGATTCAAAGAGAAGCTCTCCTCTGTATTAAAGATTTTATTTTTCATCGATAGCCAAAGGATTCCACACCTAGGGTGGTCTTCTCGTATCATCATACGGTGGAAAAAATGAAAGAGAAAGTCCATTGTTGGAAGATTTATGTCGATAATATTGATGATGATGACCCATGTGGCATCCAGATCAAATAATTCGAAGGATAATGTGAACTCAAAGGTAAGGTGAAAAATATAGCTGCACTAAACTATAATGACCTGATTAAAACTGAGAAACATAATATTGGCAATGAGGAAGTGCCCAAGATGGCCATCATTGAATATTATTGGGATAAGGAGATGGTCACTCAAGTTGTGGACCTCCTTAAGGAATATGAGGACTTGTTCCCCCAAATTTTTTCTGAAATGAAAGGCATTGCAGGATCATTGGGGGGCATGAAGATTTAGATCAAACTAGACGCTAAACTGGTCAAGAGAAGGCCTTATCGATTAAATCACAAATATAAGGAAAAGGTGCACAAAGAATTGGATAGGATGTTGGATGATGGGATCATTTTCCATGTGGAAAAGTCCGACTGGATTAGTCCTATGGTTGTGCAACCCAAGAAGACCAATGATATTTGAATTTACGTAGATATGAGACGTCTCAATGCAGCCTGCATCCACAACCCTTTCCAGTTAGGAAGCCTACCATTTTACAGATGACTTTTCAGGCTATCATCGGGTTTAGATCGCAAAAGAGGATCAAGCCAAACCCACTTTTGCGATGAAATGGAGGTCCTTTGTGTACATTGTAATTCCCTTTGTCTTAGAGAATTCCCCCACAATATGTTCCTAGATAGTGGTCGCAACCTTCAAGGAATTCATCCATAAGTTTCTTGAAGTTTACTTGGATGATTGGATCGTGTTCCGTTTGTTGAAGGAAAACATGCAAGCCCTTTCGTTGAGGTTGGATTGAAGCAACCAGCTCCATTATTCATTGAATTTGAAGAAATGCATCTTTTGTACACCCTTTGGCACATTTTTGGGCCACATCATGTGCAAGGATGGATTGTTGGTGGATCAAGCTACGATCATCACCATCTTGGATATGGTTTCCCCCACTTCATTTCGGGAGATGTGTGCCACATTGGGTCATACAGGATATTACCAGCGGTTCATTCATAATTATCCCAAGATTGTTTCCCTGTTAGAAAAGGTATTGCACAATGATACTAAATATATTTGGACATAGGAATTCCAGGAAGCCTTGTAAACTATATAATAAAAACTTGTCACTACACTAGTTCTAGTTTTTCCTTACTGGTCTAAGATTTTTCATGTCCACGTAAATGTCTCGTCCATTGAACTGGGTGTAGTTATCGCATAGCCAAGTGAAGGTAATATTGACCATCTGGTATATTTTCCCAGTGGTAAGTTGTATGATGCAAAAAATAATTATACTACAACAAAGCGCGAGAGCCTCGCTATGGTATATGCATTGCAGAAGTTTCACCATTACTTGCTAGGAACCCTTTTCAAATTCTTTAACGATCACTCTGCGCTCAAATATTTGGTCAACAAGCCAATATTAGGAGGTGGAATATTTCATTGGTTGTTTCTCTTCCAAGAGTTTGAGTTTGAAGTTGTAGTCAAGTTGGGTAAGCACAATGTTGGACCTGATCATCTATCTCATCTTGAGATTGGAGAGGCTAGTCGAAGCCTAGATGACGAATTCCCAAATGTGCAACTCTTCTGAGTCAAAGTAGTTCCTGATGAATTGGCCAAGATCATTGAATTTCTCATGTTAGGACAATCTCCACCAGGGTATACCTAGTTTCAACATCGTCAACTAGGAATACGTCCCACTGGGGTCAACCATCATTTAGCTCCCTCTCTCAGCTTTGAATGTTGGTAGAGAAGGTTTAGTGTATGATGCACAATAGGTAACATATCTCATAGTCGACAGAATTTACCTTTTTGACAACACAGAATCCACATTAGTCACACATGTGGACTTGATAGATTGAAATTTTTGCAGATTCCCCATAATTCCAAATCAAGCCATTGTTATGGAATCTATACAAGTCATGGCCCTAACCATGGATTCATGCGGGGCTCCATTTATTTTCATGGCGATCTAGTTTATTGAAACATAAATCAATCCAATTTGGTCAATTCACCCATGCCACAGGTACATAGTCAATTATGTTTCCACAATCCCCAACCACCATCATCGGTACGATAGATCTGACATTTTATCTCTCCATGTGTGATGATTCACCACCACCTTATACTTATTCTCCAAGCCATTCCCTCTTTCAAATATTTATATCACCCCAACTCACCCTTTCCCCCAATTACTACTCCATATATACCCCCTCCCTTATGATCTCGATGGAGTAATTCTCCACACCCCACTCTTTTCCACCCCCACCTATGACTTCCTCCATCATTCAATTGGAAATTCCCCCAATTCACTCATCTTATCCAACTTTCCCAGTTCTCTTTCCATATTCTTGTTCATGGTGTGGCTTAGCATACTTTCCACACTTTGTCATGCCCAAGTCGGTCAGGAAGCCCGAGAACCCACAGTTCAGTTTTTATGTAGATTTCCAATTCATCATCAACTACTAGGATGTGGGGCATCCCTCTTATTTTTCAACAAGGTACCATACCTTTCCTCATAGTTCCCTCAACTATGTTTTGAAGATGCGGCAGTCCACCATCTCTCTAAGCATGAATGTTAGGTACCAGATC
The DNA here is from genome assembly GCA_009831015.1 of Picea engelmannii. Taxonomy (NCBI): domain Eukaryota; kingdom Viridiplantae; phylum Streptophyta; class Pinopsida; order Pinales; family Pinaceae; genus Picea; species Picea engelmannii. Next base: position 1,039,352 of record ML778284.1, read on the forward strand.
TATTATAATAACATAAGAATAAATATTGCAGGGACTAACAATGGATTCAACAACAAAAAATAGAAACAATAAATACTAACAACGAAACAACAAAATAGATGGATCCACAACACTAGAATAATACCTTTATTGATAGGAAACAATGTTCAGTTGCCTCTTCGAGGGGGAAACCTCCAACATAGTAGAGCTCTATTACAATAATTCTCAAGACAAGACCCTCTCATATCTTCTACTCTTATTTATACTAATTCTATCTGGATATTCTAGAGGAATATCTTTCTAGAAGCGAAAGCTTCTATTAGGTCTTCTTACATTGAGTTGTTCATATTTATTAAATAGGCCTTATTAACTAGTATCAACCTTTATTACATTGAAATATATTATTCTACCCACATGAGAGGTTAGGGGGTTAGGTCCCTAACATGCCATCCCCCTTGAAGAACAACCTTTTCCTCAAGGTTTGAGATGAGGAAATTCCTTGAGAATAGTGCTCAACTCCCAGGTGGCATCTTCTGGAGTTGTATATTTCCACTACACTAACACCTCCTTGATGGTGCGCTGATGGAGACAATGTTCACGCTGGTCCAAGACTGCCTGTGGCTGCAACCAGATGGAAGCTTCAACATCCAACTCAGTAAGATTGGTTTGAGTTTGGCACTTAGATCCAATCACCTTATTTAAGCATGAGACATGAAAAACATGATGGATCTTAGAATGACTAGGCAAAGCTAACTATCAGGCCACTGGTCCCATGCGCTTGAGAATTGTATAAGGACCATAAAATTTGGGAGCAAGCTTCTGACAATGTCCTGATTTGGGAGCAAGCTTATGACAGTGTTCGGATAAAAAATAAAATTTTATGGTTCAATTTTAATTAGCGTTTATTTTTTGTGGCTATTTTTTACACAAGGGTGAATGATAGTGAAACTGATGATGTTTGAGACTCGATTCCAGAGAAGGTAAAAAGAATGATATGCAAATTTTCTTTTCAATGAACTTCTAGCTATGGGAAGGAGAAGAGTTTCTTTTCTTTCGTCACTAACAAACACTCAAGAATGCAAAATTTTATGTTATTTTGTTCTCAAACAAGAAGTCAGACAATTGCCAAATTATAAAGAAAATGTTTTTAATATCCAAAACCAATGCATATAAATACTTCTTTGTTTGATTACAGATGAAAACTAAGATGTCTGTTCAATACTTCATTCTTTCACTAATAATGAAAAAAGGTTCACTACCGTGATAGGAAAAAGTAAGAAACAAAAATCATACAAACAAAGACACTCTCAACAGTAAACAAGAGATTGAAAGGAAAACCATTACCAAACTGTTCACTCAAAGAAAAACACTAAGAAACAAAAAGTCACACTTTATAATATGCAAGAATTGAGTAAGTGATCAAGGATAAATAAAACAATAGATCTGTGATTGACAATCTTCCCTGTGAAACCCTCAAATCAATCAGATAATCGAGAAGAGTGGCAAAAATAAACCAACTTTGAAAGAGAAAGGTCGATTTTGCAATCAGGAAAGACAACACAAACTCAATAAGGACTAAAAATAATGAAAGGTAGCAAGTTTGAGTCAAACAGAGGACAAGATCATACAGAATAAGTTCTAAGTTAGAAAAAGAGATCCAAAGACTATACCCAACAAGAAAGAAACCCTAAAATTTCGAAAGAAAGGAAAATCGATGCTCTGGTAACCAAAGCACCAGAGCGTTGCAACGCTTCTTAGTATACTCTAGGGGAGTGTTGATCAAGAAAAAACGCTTTGAATTGAATTGCAGAGGGGCGTTAGTTTTGAGGAAATTTTGAGAAAAAGCTCAGTAACTCAGGAAAATTCAGTAAGAGGTTCTATGAGATAACTAGCAAAGACAAAAGAGATGTAAAAACAAATTAAATCAATGGATATGATCTAAGGATAGACAAAAGTCATGGACGAACCAAGGAAAGAACAAACTAAAAATTTCCTCCCTAGTGGAGTTGTCAATTTTTGTTACGGAAATATTCCCTTGCGGACAAGTGAACTTTCCCTTGGATTATTGACCCCTATACCAAGACAGAAACAATCATTTGGACACTACCATTCCTATAAGCTCGTTTTGCTTATCAAAAAAGAGAGGAGAAGGTAAAGTAGGATGTACTCTATTTACGATGTTTGTCCCAACTGCTCCTATATGCAAACTTGATCCAATTCCTGGTGCAAATAAATACCTGTAATGAACAACAAGAAACAAGCAACTTCCTTCTACTCTAATGGATTAGGCAAAGCAAATTCATCTATGCAAATCAAATTAAACATAGACAAGCACATGAAATCACATACTTGAAGGAAATAGGCTAAGTATATTAAATGATAACTTCAAAAGGAAACTTACAATCTTCGGATGATGCTGCAGTAGCCTCTCCAAGTCCTCCTCGTCCAACCCTTGCTCAAAATATCCACAATCAAAATAGCAATGCTTTGTTGATTTTCTCCTCCTGTTTCACCATGGGAATGCCTCCATTTATAGGATTTGAGAGGCTCAACTACCTTGGGTATATTTGGAATCAGTTGAGGATATGGCTCCAATAGTTGTGATATCTTCCTTAAATGTAGCCCTGGAGTTAGATT
>ML778284.1:1042067-1054535 GCA_009831015.1 Picea engelmannii
TTGCAAATACATGCATGCAACATGCAAGATGTGAGGGCAAGGTGGTGAGATGCTTTGTGGCCACCACCCAAGAACAAATCATCTAAATCATCTAGCATCCCTTGCATACCTTTCCACAACTAGCTTTAATTAAATCCTTCTCATTGCTTCATTGGCTTCATAGAACTTCCTCTCCTCTAAATAGAAGCATGTGCGATCTAGTGGTTTCACTAATAGTTTGAGATTAAGATGCAGTTCCATCATCGACATACGAGTTTTTTCGGCAATCCACAAAAATGTAAGTTAGTAATCTAGAAAACAAAGGGGATTCCATGATTACCAAAGCAAGCAAACTAGCAATGGATGGAAGGTATGTCAAGAATATCAATTTTATTATTGTTTCTACCCATGGTCATTAGGTGTGGTAGTCAAAACGATATATAAAACTATAAAACTATAAATTAGATAAATCAGACTCTACTCACATATTAATTAGGAAATTATGATTTGTAATAATAATAATAATCTATTTTTAAGGTCACGGCCAAGCCACACCAAATTGGTGTATGAGACCCCCTTGTTTGTGGGACAAGGGACCCCCCTCCACCCAACGATTTGACTGGTAAAGTCTACAGAGGTATACATACCCTACCCCCCTCTAGATTTGAACTTGTGACCTCTTAAGAGGAAACACATGTTCTTAACCATTAGGCCCACTCAGGCTGTATACATTACTATTAATCCATTTTTGGAGTAGGTGATTTGTTAAGCATGTAGAGAGAGAGAGAGAAAGGTAACAAACTCACAAATAAATTAATCTAGAGATTAAATTAATCCAGATCTTCAAAGAGTATTTTCCCATCCTTTGAAATGGTTAATATTTTTTTCCAATTGGTAGGTCATGGCCAAAGTTAAAGCAAGGGGGGTAGTCTCAAAGCTAGCAAACATAAGAACACACATCAATCCCTTGTTGTGTCTCTGCCAATTCATAGGTCCACTATAATCTTCCCAGTGAACCGAAGGCAAAATCTCAACTCTCTTTGATTGTTGTTGGCCTTAGTCTCTGCCAACATTATACCAGTGCTTAGATCTACCAAATTATTTTGGTCTCACTATGAGTTGTGCTCCATATTTTAATTCTATGCATAATCAAATCTCTCAAATGAAAGTTGCTAATAGTTATATAATGAAAGAGAATTCTTCCTAACATGTCCATAAACTGAAAAAAAATTATCATCATGTACCTTTCCTTTTTTTCACAAACATTGGGAAATTTTATTAATCAAAAAAATTGTAGTCAAAGCTCACAATGAAGTGGTTCATAGAAGGTTACCAACCATTAGAGGGATGTTCATAAATTACTTATAGGTTTACTATGTCGGCCCAAATCCAATGGCCTTCAAAAAGATACAAAAATCCAAAGAAGAGTTATAAACATGCTATCCATAAGTAACATCAAGAAAATGCATACATCATAAGTAACATAAAGAAATTGCATAAGTTGTACTGAGAGAAAATATTCAGGGACCAGTAAGAGTTTGAAGGAACTACTATTGCTAAGAGGCTTCCCCTGGGTTGCTCCATGAAATTCTTCATACCTTCGAAATGTTGTTGGTCGTCGGAGATGCCAAGAGGGGATAATTGAAGCTGAAGCCACGAGGGGATAGGTGGCAGATAAGACAAAGAAGTTGTAGGTTTGGAAATGGGTGTCTTTCCATGGTCTCGAGATGTGGCACCGTGAGCTGCTTCCAACACATCCAACCTCTAATTTCATTGACGAAGAATTTCCATGACAATGACATATTTAAATTGGGTTTTAATCTCCCGCTTTCCAGTTGCTTCCTTGTGCTAATGAAAGGAGGATGACAACATTGTGAATGAAGATTCCATCCTCATGAGCGAGAGACCAAATTCAAATAGTTTGTGAGAATCCATGGGAGTGGAGTTGAACATCATATGTACTAACCAAAAGAAGATTCATAATCCACAAAGGGCCTTAATGGGGAGTGAAGTTGTTATTGCACACATTTCCATGTCAATTGCATTTGTGAGATGGCCTAGCCCTTTTCCCTAGCTTGCAAACTTAAATCCCATCCTCCTTGATCAAACTCATCTAAAAAAAAAAAAAATTGTTTCCATCTGCGCGTCACCTGTGTGCAAACCGTGGATGTCCGCGCCTTGCTAGTTTGCAACTTGTGGATGCCCTAAAAAAATATGAAAAAAAAATATTCCACATTTTTGGGTGGGTATTTTGGTTAGGCTTGTTTCCAAACTCAAATTGGCCCGTACACAATGGAATTCAACTACCTCAACCCCTTGAGGATGGTATAAAGGCACCTTTGAGGGAAAGGATGAGGGGGGAAACCTAGGTGCAAGATTATGCTGACGAATTTGCAAGCTTCCCTTTTTTCCTTGATCCTTTAAGTAGCATCCCCTTGATATGGAACTTGTTTTCCAACATTCCTTCCTCTGCTATATGTGGTTGTAAGGTGTGCCCCTATCCCTTCCGAGTCATCCGAGGAAGAGCCATCATGCTGAGTTGATGCTTGGAGGACCAGTGGAAGAACCTGGGCAGTTGGCTTCAAGGCAGTGTCGGTGATTAGAGTCAGGTCGTAACTACCTACTTATATTGTTTTCAATAAAAGAGTTCTCTTTCCCTCCATATATGTGTAAATTGATTCAATGTGTTGATATATGTTAGTTTTCTTCATATACTTGAATTTTTGCACATTATATGTATGCTTTTAATTCATAACTACCTTGTGGCAGCATAGACTTGGTCTTCTTTTGCAGGTTGATACCAATGCAGATCGAGAGCAAAATCAAAGGTGGAAAGGGAGGATCGACATCAAACGTAGGATACAAGGTGTGAAGTTTATCCTTCTCTCTTTCTCTCCTCAGAGTAGTTATTTTCTCACAGCATTGTTGTGTGTGATGGTAGGTTGTGTCTTTTACATATGATCTCGCTTTGTTGTGACATGACCCAAGGTCACAGGGGAAAAATCCCGTAAACAAAATTGGCGACCATACTGGGGAGTTGTCTCCTAGTTTGGGTCAGTCTTAGGATGTCTCGTGTTGTCTTTGATTTCTGCAACTTTTCTTGTTTTCTAGGCTTTCTTTTCAAAGCATTTTCCATCTAGAAACTTTGTCCAAAGTTTCTGGAAGCCTCCTTCTAGATTGGATTTTTTGTTTTTCAAGTTTTACGGGTGCATCAATGCTTTGTCCCTTTATGAGTTGTAGATATACGCAATTTACCTTTTTATGACCCATCAATGTCCATGAGTCCTTGTGTACACAATCACATATCTGTGTAAGAATTGGAATTTTTTGGCCTTTCTCTCAGTTTTGGAGGATCTGGTTTGTTTTTTTAGTACAATCTGAGCTTGTTGGGTTTACTTTTTCCTCTAATAGTTGTGTTAAGTCTCTGAAAACTTTGAAATCATCTAAAAGATCTTTCTTTTGGGTTAGGATGGTATTTTGGTTATAAGGTTCTTTAGGTGGGTCGAAAGGTCAGTCCTGTGTGGCTGGGCTGAGTTTTCAGTTTGATTGTTGTGTTTCAATGATTCTTGATTGTTTGCTTTCTTCCTCTTTACCTTCTTCCCTTTGTTCATAAAAGATAAAGGAAAATCGCATCGCATTTACATTTCGTTTCTTTTAATAACACAAAAGACAAAACTACTTGTTTGTTGGTCATTCTTCTCTAGTTCCCTTGTCTCTCAATTTTTCAAGAAAATAATTTTCTTACTAGCACTCAAGTCTTTAGGCATGTTGCTTTCTTTGGTAGAAAGAAAAAGGAAATGAAAAAACCTAGTTTTTTGCTAGTTAGGTCTCTTTCTTTCTTTGCATTGTTTGCATTGTTATTTGAAAAATAAAAAGATACTAGCATAGCAAAAATTTGCATTTCAAGGTTTGAAGGATTGTTCATGCATTTTCTTTTTTGAAACTCTTTTTCATTTGAAGAATCAATGTAAAGTTTTCTTTGCCATTGTTCTTATAAGTTTCATTTTTGCAAGAGTCTCAAACAACATCAATTGCACCTCCACACCCTTTGAGTAAAAACAACCACTAAAACAATGCTAAACTTAAAATGTACTATAATTTGTTTCTAGGGTTCACAAACAAGTTTAGGGTTAGCACCTTGGTTTAGGTTGGAGAGTTAACTTCTCCAAGGCCAGAAAACAAACATAAGAGTCTTAGCTAGGGAGAGTTTCAAATCCAACTGTCATATAAGTATAGTTGGGAAGCTCCTTTAACACATGATTCAGACATGAGGTCATGTAAAGGAGAGCCAAGAATATATTCCCTCCAAAGCTTAACTGAGTGTAGTGGAGAGATTGTATATTGGGGGATTTTCCTGAAGTGATATTGACCCATTTGGCGTCAGTCCTCTGGAAGAGTTTTGGGCTCAGTTACCCTGACCATACATTCGATCCCGACTTTCAATTGTACCACTTGGACGCTGACTGCAAGTTGGTGACCTTAGTTGATTTTCCTAGGGATCTTAGAGGTGACCGCGAGGGTTTTACATGGTACCTAGGGAAGATTTTGTATCACACTTATAAATACTATTGGAGGGTGCCCCGCGAAGTGTGGGTGCTTGCATCGGATAAGGTTGGTCAATGGAAGTCATGATAACTACTTCTCATTCATTCCTTCGCTGGTTCACAGGACTTAATCAACTTGTTCCTTCGTCCAGAAGATCCATTCCCACTTTTTCATTCCTTTGGTCTCAAGACCTCATCCACCTGGGATGAAGTTTTGGAGAAGTTGTTTGCTTGCGATGTTTCTCTTAGGAATTTTTATTAAAGTGTTGTTTTGTATAGTTGGCCTTAGGTTGTTTCAGTATCACTGCTTTTGAATCGTTGATTCAGAGTGGTCCACCAACCACTCTGTTGTTTAGGAAGGACCCCTGGTCTTTCTCTTGAAAGTGTGGAGCCACCTCTTAGAAGGCATGGGATTTTATACCATTGGTTCGTAAGAGTCAGTACATGAGACTTTTATGGACATGAACAATCTTGCATGGGACGAACCTGTGCATAAGAAAGTTTTGGCCAAAGTTCTTGAGGATACCAACTAAGGAACCCCTTCCTAAAGGGATCCTTGTGTTTTTGCTTTATTTGGAAACGTTGGTGCCCCCTTGATGGACACTTTGAACATTCATAGGTTGAATGTAGGACTATCGGTTTGGTTGTGGACCACTTTGAATGTCCTGAATGCTCTTGATGCTTCTCAAATAAGAACTTTATGTCAGGGGCATCATTTGAATGTTGATCCTTTATATTTTGCATCTGTGAAGTCTACTTCTCCTCCTTCCCCCTTTTTTTGTGAAAGTCTTGCTACTAGTAACTAGAAGTCTAAAAGGAAGAGGAAGAGGAAGAGGAAGAAGTCACCAACCTCTGCTAGTCACGCTGGACACCTGTCACCATCCTATGTGAATCATGTTATGGGAAAGCAACCAGTTGTTGTAAGTCACACTGGAAGCATGAGTCCATTCACCATGAGTCATATTGGCATTAGTTCACCAACCTCTATGAGTCATGTTGGAGATATTTCAACAACCTATGCGAGTCATGTTGAGGGCAAGCAACCGGCCTCTGCGAATCATGCTGGGAGTGAAAGTATAGTCACTAGTAGTCATACTGAAGAAACTTCACCAACCTTTGCAAGTTATGTTGTAGATCAACACCTAACCACTGCAAGTCATGTTGGGGGTAACCCACCAGCCACTACAATTCATTCTGGGGGAATTGATACCGTTGAGAACCCTAGACGTATAGGATGTAAGTCAAAGTTCCCTTGTAATCTTTCTAAAGGAGATAACCTTACTCATTAGTGCCCTATTATTATCGTGGTACGAAGAGAATGGTCCTTGTCTAAAGGCCCTTCTAGTTCTAAGTCACCTTTGGTTTCCCAACAATATTTCCAATCATTGATTGTTGAAGTGATCGTGCCGATGCAATATTCGATCGACACCACTCTTGTTTTTGTGGGTGATGCGTCTCTTAACCATGGTGTCTCTCATATTATTCAACCAATGGTTGAGGAATTGGTAATGTCAATGCAATCTTTGATTGATCCGACTCTTCTTTTGGAGAGCGACCAGTTTAAGGGAGCGATCTCACCGATGCAATCTTCGGCTGACCCCACTTTATTTTTGGGAGTGATGTGTATTTTATTGTTAAATACCTTCTGAAAAAAGGGGTATTCCACTTGCTTCGAGTATTCTCCCTCCAAATCCTAGGATGGTTTCCTTTGAATATTGGAATGATCTTATGGAGCCTCGCCTTCCTTCTTTTGCACCTTTCCAGATAACGATGATGCTTAAATCTTATTTGAAAGGCATGCATCGATGTATTGTAGATGAAAGATCCTATGCAAGTATTTTATCCTCCTCAGCTTGTCAAGCATTGGGTTCTCCCAAGCTTGTGTTAGCTACAAGTGAGTTGTTGGCTTTCGACAGAAGGCCTAGTGAATGTTTGGGGATTCTTCCTTAGTTGCCTATCACGTTAGGTGGGAAGACTATTCTAGTCGATCTGTTAGTGGTGTCAAGCCCTTTAGACTTTAATATGCTTGTTGGGCGTGATTATGTTTATGCTATGAAGTTTGTGGTGTCTATGCTCTTTCATGTGATGCATTTCCCTTGTAATGAAATCATTATCACTATTGATCAGCTTTCATCCGATAATCACCATCCTGGTTCGTCTTTAGCTCAGGTTTCCCCTTTGTGTGTTCCTAGTGTTTGAGTAGACTCTTCCCCGCCACTGGTGAATTATGTGACATCTTATCCTTGGTGTTCAATTGCTTCTAAGAAAGGATATTTGCATTTATGTTCACCTTATCGAGATAAGGTCTCATCAATTGATCAGGTGTTTTATCCAATGGGGACATGGGAACCCTTGCTTCCCCTTATTGGCTTGAATAATCTAGTGTTTCCTTTTGAGTTTGATCTTACTATTTGTAAGACCTTGAGCCCTAGTATTTGTGTGATGTTGAGCCCCGGTTTCATGGATGTTGAGTTGCCTTTAGATGAGGCTATCCTTGAAGCTATGATTATGGATCTTCAACCTCCTCATGAATTGGAAGCTTTACAAGTTGGTTTCCAAAGAAGCCCTTGGCCTAAGCCTAGAAATGGGCTCTACCTAGAGAACTAATATGCATAAGTTGCAAGGTTGTGCGGTCCTCTGTACATATTGTACTTTTAGAGTTTCTTGTTTTCATGTTCCGTATCCCTTAGCACATGTTTTTTATCAGAGGTTTCTATATTGGACTTATTAACTCTCAGGTAAGTGTTTTTGGTATGATATATAAGACGTTGGAGACATTTTCTTTGGTACCTTTCTGTTCCATGTCGATCCATTCTGACAGATAATGCTCTTGAAACTAGCATATAGGTTAGATATTTCCCCTTCATGCATTTTTGCATTATCCATTTCATGTTTCATTTTTCCTTACGATCAACCCCACTGCGTTGTGACATGGAACCTTGTTTGTTGTTTAGAAGTGTTGAAATTCATGTGGTAGAGCCTATCTTCCATGGGTGCCCTAGATTAGACCCCCTTTTCATTTTGGTTCCCATGCTACAAGTTTTATATTAGGCTTAGGAGTCTTGTTTAGTCCCACCATGACTTTGTGTTGAAGCTACATATCTTCTTCTCAATCTTTTTTTGGTTGTTACCTACGACAATCCCCCTAACGTATGCTGCTACGTATGTCAACACTTTTATGGATTCTTCAATAGGTATTGTGTCCTTTACTGGCATATAGCATAGGTTCATTTCTGCATGCACAATGCATTTATCCATATCATTCACATATCTGCCATAGGTTCCACTCCATCTGTTCATGACATCATACCTTCCAGCTGCTTTAAAGGTGTTGTTTATGAATGATAGATATTACCTCTTCATGGGTGTCCTAGTTAGTACCTCATTGGCCTTTTAACACCCATGCTACAGTCTTTTCCATAGGATCGAAAGCCCTGTTTAGTCTCACCATGTTTTTGCATTGAAGACTCATGAATTCCTCTCAATCTCTTTCTGGCTGATGTACCCACGAGGTTTCCAAAATTTTGTTGAGTTGTAAATACATTGCATATTATCCGCTCATGCTTCTAGGCCTAATGCCAGCTTTAACTTGTTTTTGTTGAACCATTTGCTTATACATTCCTACCATTTTCTAGCTTTGCAATTTATGCCTTTGCAACTCGACACCTTAACCATGGAGGGAAAATCCCTTGAGTGTCCTTATCCTGCACATGCTTCCTTTCATTGAGCATAGGTATGTTCCTTGCGCTTTGGAACTAGTTTGCTTTCCTGCGACACTCGTTTCCTCCACTGTGCTATAGCATTCTTTTATTCTTTTTCAGTCTTTGATAACATGAAAAATAAATAAATAAACTAAAAAGAAGGGGGGGAAGTGTTTATCTTTTTGTTGGCAGCAGTCTTTTCGCCATTGGAAAAAGCACAATCATTGAGTCAGTGTCTCAATATTTTGGGTTTAGTATGGCTTTAGGATAATTTTTCTCGTTTTTTAGTATAATCTCCTCCAATTGGTTATTCTTCCAACCATATGGAGCGTTTGATGATGCCTCATGTATCACAAATGTATCCAAGTTTATAATCTATGCTTCCTAATTTACATAATGTGTCGTGCTTTTGTTCAAGGGAAGTTTCAACATGAGTCGACCATTATGCAGAAAGTCTCTGACCTTTCAATTTGGCCTTCCTATGTCAGTCAAGAACTTCTCATCATCACAAGTATCTTTGTATCTCACTCGTGCTAGTATAGAAGGTCCTCATTGACTTCTTGTCGACGGGTCTGCTCTTATCAACTCCAACACATTGCTCTGAGACTATGACCTAGAGTTACACCCTTGGCCTATTTCCATTATTGATAGGTGACCTTGTGCTCAACAGATGACAAACCATCATTGGTCGTTGACTGAGTAATTTCCCTTGCGTTTGATGTCAACAACAATCATCACACATAGGGATTCATGCAGTACCTTGGTTTCCATTTGACCCCATTGGTGGATTCCTATCATTGGCTACTATTCATAGAGTCTCTTCCATGTGATATTCCATCTGGTGCATGCCGGAGTCATACCTCGGTGTGGTCCTTACAATCAATTCATCTCAGTCCTTCCAAATCTTTCACCTTCTGATACCCCTCATGTTGGATGATGGAGGATGCCTTAATTCCTTCCTTCCAATGGATCTCTTCCTATCAAATTCAACACATCTTGCTCTGGGAAAGGGATCTAAAGTTATGTTTTATACCTTGGGGCTTGCAGTCATTAGTGGCAGGTTCCCTCGCTATTGACAGTGGGAATACATCCATGTCCCCTGATTGAAATATTCTATCAGGTGTTTGACACTAGTTCATTTATTCGCACTTATTATATTGTAACATGGTACATTGACACCTATTATCATCATCAGTGGGTCATCTCACACTTGTTAACGATATACATCAATGACCGATAATCAAATGGCATCTTACTATGTTCGACCCCAAAACATCTATTCACGTGGTGTAGAATCATACCTCGACAGATCATTTTGAAGACTTAGGTTGAAGTACGAGCATCACATATTTTGTACTCCTACCCAACATATTGTACCACCCCTTGGACATTGGTACTTGCAGAGGATCAACTTGTTCACTCCATTAGTTTCAGACATCCTCTGATTTTGATTTTGAGACATAACTCCACTATGTATCCATTCATAGCTATGATCTACTTTTTGCATGGATCTACTGTGTATTCTGCATGGCCATGATTGCTACTTTACATATATCACATAGATCCACTGTGTAATATTCCTGGCCATGGACATCAGTCATACTTTCATATATACCATGGATCTGCAGTGTACTTGATTTGGCGACCATGCTTACATCACTCCTGAGCATGGGTATGCCTGACTCAGGAAGATAATACTCTTACTCGATCTCTACTTCAATGCATCCTCACCTCTAAGATTTATAATGTATTTTGGCCATCAATTGCCTTTCTGACCTCACACATTAGGGGGCATCTGTTATACCACAAATTGTCACATCAGTTGCATTTTTTAGATGGCGTAGCCCTTTTCCCTAGCTTGCAAACTTAAATCCCATCCTCCTTATTCAAACTCATCTACAAAAAAAAATTATTGTTTCCATCCGCGGGTCACCCGTGTGCAAACCACATATTTCCTTACCTTGCTAGTTTGCAACTCGTGAATGCCCTAAAAAATATGGAAAAATAAAATATTCCACATTTTCGGGTGGGTTTTTCGGTTGGGCTCGTTCCCAAACTCCCCTTTCCCGTACATAATGAAATTCAACCACCTCAACCCCTTGAGGATGCTATAAAGGCACCTTTGAGGGCATGGATGAGTAACATCCCCCTGATTTGGAACTTGTTTTCCAACATTTCTTCTTCTCCCATATGTGGTTGTAGGGTGTGTTCCTATCCCTTCCGAGTCATCCAAGGAAGAGCCATCGTGCTGAGTTGATGCTTGGAGGACTAGTGGAAGAACTTGGGCAATTGGATTCAAGGAAATTTCGATGGTTAGAGTCGGGTTGTAACTACCTACTTATATTGTTTTCAATAAAAGAGTTCTCTTTCCCTCCATATATGTGTAAATTGATTCAATGTGTTGGTATATGTTAGTTTGCTTCATATACTTGAATTTGTGCACATTATATGTATGCTTTGAATTCATAACTACCTTGTTGCAACATAGACTTTGTCTTCTTTTGCAGGTTGATACCAGTGGAGATCAGGAGAAAAATCAAAGGTGGAAAGGGAGGATCAACATCAGACGTAGGATATAAGGTGTGAAGTTTATCCTTCTCTCTTTGTCTCTTTCTCTCCTCAAAGTAGTTATTTTATTATAGCATTGTTGTGTGTGAGGGTAGGTTCTGTCTTTTACATATGGTCTCACTCTGTTTTGACATGACCCAAGGTCATAGGGGAAAATTTTCGTAAACAGAAGCCACACTAATCAAAACCCCTAAGCGCAAATTGGAGAAACTGAGTCTACCAAGAGAGAAATCCCAAGGGAAAGCAGACCCCTGAGACAAAGAATCAAGCTGCCAACAAGAACTGTGAATATCCATGAGTGAGGGAGAAGGACGATATATCCCATCACTTCACTGCAAATAGCCCTCATAGCATTGTAAGCCATTATGGGAAGAAGATGGGCCATGCAATAAGTAACTTCCAATTGTATCCTTGTTTTCCTTGTAATGAAGGCAGAGATCCGAATGTGTGTCTCCATTTGTAGCAATGATGGGGGTGACATTTTGAAAGGTGCTTGTTCATAACCCCGAGATATGATAAATACCCCCACCCCCTTTTTATTTTATATTTCAACTTTGGAGCGAGGGGAGAGATAACCTTAAGGTCAAGGAATAGAGTGGACATACCGAGTAGAATTGATGTATAGAAATCTCACCAGGTGTTGAGAAGCTCTATTGGCCATTTTATCTATTAGTACTCCACTATGTTCATGAAGTATGTGAAATGACTCCACTGATTCAAACTTCTAACAAATAATTATAATCCTAGCAATGATGGCCTTGAGGTGAATGTCAGAGGGAGAGGTCCCTAAAACCATATGTTTAATGATCAATCTAGAATCACCCAAGACTTTAATATGATTAATCTACAAACTCGTAGCTACCTTGAGACCCTGGAAAAGGGCATAGGCTTCTTCCCTATTATTAGTAAGAGTGCCAAGACTCCATTCATAAATTGATTCGATAGTTCCCACGAGGTTGAGAATTGAACCTCCCGCACCTGCCTCCCCTTACCATCATGTACCTTTCACCAATTGCTTGTAATTGTGATTCAGAGGGGAATTTATCGTTAGCTATATAGAAATATCATGGCACATATAGTTCCCTAAGCTAGGGCTGTAGTAAATAATTCATAATTATATGTTTATTGAAAGTCATTTTCTTCTTTCAAAAATACTTCCATGGGTTTATGCTATGAAAGCCCTATGCATCTCAAATGGACATACACTTGAGTTATGAATGAGTTAAGGATTGGGTTCTGAGTGATATTCATCCTCAGAAGGATTCTAAACAATGCAAACCCTAGATTTAGCACCAAACCCTAGCAACTAGGTTACTTGAGTTATGAATGAATCGAGGACTTGGGATCTGAGTGATCTTCATCCTCAAGAGGAGTCTAAACAATTGTAGACCCTAGCTTCAACGCTAGACTCCAACAACTAGGCTACCCAAATCCTTCAACATCATGTGCAACAATTGATTGTAATAAAAGTATTGATCGCTTTTTCCTGCATTGACTAAATCTCTCATATGAGAATGTTTCATTTTATAAACAAAATATAACATAACAAGAAGGATGAACCTAGAACCATCAACAGAGTGAAGTGCTTAAACCACTCACCATCTTACTTATCTATAGTCATAAAAATGGTTAATCTCAATCTAATATTTGACAAATCAACTTCATTGAGAGTGTCA
>ML778285.1:0-14535 GCA_009831015.1 Picea engelmannii
CCCCTCCCAGTGCCTTTGCCCTTTCCAATTCTTCTGCACTGCTCTCTAAACCTACCCCTCCCAGTGCCTTTGCCCTTTCCAATTCATCTGACTTACATCGTCCTGCTCCAGTGGCCAGTATCCCACCTTACAATCTACTTAGTCAGGGTGTATATGACAGGGGAAGCCAAGGCATCCATCAATCAGCCTATGATGTTGGAAGCAACCCATCATCTCTGTCAAGGTCTCATTTATATCCATCAGACAGTCTGCAATCATCTTTACATCCATCAGACAGTCTACAATCGTCTTTGTATGGTGTTGGCTCATTTCGTGGATCAACCAATTATGGAAGTTATAATATTGGCAGTGGTGTGCCCCCAGCAACTTCTTACCAGTCTTCATATTTACGTTAGGTCTGCTTTTTTATGGTGTTTTGGAAGCCATGTCCTGAGCTGCTGATGCTCACTGAACTGCCTGCTAATTGAACTTTGAAGTAATCACTTCTCAGTTACAGGTCGATGAAGCATAACCTTTTCAACAATCCGAATGTAATATTTTGTTTTGGCCATGGGATCAGCCAAATAGTTTTGTTAAATTCTGTCTGAAAGTCATTCTTCTTAGTTTTCTTTGGATGCAAGGATTTGCTTTTGAAAAAAGTACCTGATTTGTCCTAGTGCACTCTGTAAATGTTAAATATGCTTTTTTATCTATTGAAATTTTGTTTGGTGGCTAGCGTATCATGTCATCGATTCTGCGACAAGTTCTGCTTGGCATATATGTCAAAATTGTATGAATTGTTTGTTTGTTGGTAACTGCATAATCCATATTGGTCTACGGTCTTACCTTCTGTGAGTCAACCTCCCATTATAAGGAGGGCACCTTGCTTCCCTGCTGAGAATCTTCTCTCCAACCTCTGTGTAACTTTACCAGTCCCCATATATGTATAAGTGTGCACAATGTAAGGCACTTAATATTGGTCCTCTGGAAATTTTAAATTGTTTCTTATTATGAGCATTATTCTCGTAGCACATTCTCACTCGAAGTTGGAGGCTTTTAAACTGTTGCTATTTTTATGAACATTATTGTTGTGGCATGTTATTACTGGAAGTTATTTCAATTGATGGAAAGGCTAGGAAAGTTGTATAAATATGTGAATAGCTTCATTTTCCTTCCTGTTGTTATCTCTGTTCAATTGGTATGTTGCTAAAGAGGTTCATTATTTGTTTTCTTGGAATGTGCAAGGACAAGTTACCTATTACTTTATTACCAAGTCTGCTGCTATTTATAAGCATCGTGTCAGTCATGCTGCTTGCTTTTAAAGTTATTAGAGAAATCTCTTTTAAAATTATTCGATAAAGGAGTGGGTTCTTTTAAAGTGATTCTGTAGCGGAATTGTATTTTTTTGAGTTACTAGAGTGGGCTGTTTTAAAGTGATTTGGTTAAGGAGTGGGCCGTTTTAAAGTGATTTGGTTAAGGAGTGGGCCGTTTTAAAGTGATTTGGTTAAGGAGTGGGCTGTTTTAAAGTGATTCTTTAAAGGAATATTTTTTTCCTTTGAAGTTATTACAGAAATCTCTTTTAAAGTGATTTGGTTAAGGAGTTTTATTTTAAAGTGATTCTGTAAAGGAATATTTTTTTCCTTTGAAGTTATTACAGAAATCTCTTTTTAAAGTGTGGGCTCTTTTAAAGTGATTTGGTTAAGGAGTGGATTCTTTTAAAGTGATTTGGTTAAGGAGTGGACGCTTTTAAAGTGATTCTCTAAAGGAATATTTTTTCCTTTGAAGTTATTACAGAAACCTCTTTTTAAAAATTATTAGGAAAAAATCTCTTTGTTAAAAAGAGTTGGCTCTTTTTAAAGTGAACTTATATTCCTTTGAAGTTATTACAGAAACCTCTTTTTAAAAATTATTAGGAAAAAATCTCTTTGTTAAAAAGAGTTGGCTCTTTTTAAAGTGAACTTATATTCCTTTGAAGTTATTATAGAAACCTCTTTTTAAAAATTATTAGGAAAAAATCTCTTTGTTAAAAAGAGTTGGCTCTTTTTAATGTGAACTTGAATCTATATTGGAGTTGGTTATGAATCTTTGTTGCATTGATTGATTATTTTTAAAAAATAACTTGAATCTATATTGGAGTTGGTTATGAATCTTTGTTGCATTGATTGATTATTTTAAAAAAAGCCAGTTTTTGTTTAATTTTGTTGCTTTGATTTCCAAATAATGAAATTGGAGTTGGTTATGAGTCTTTGTTGCTTTGGTTTTTTTATATAAAAGAAAAAAAACTAATTTTGTTTAGTTTTGTTGCTTTGATTTCCAAATAATGATAATGGTTAAAGGGTTTTTAATTAATTAATTTATTTTACTTTAAATAATTGAAATTTAAAAATATATAACATTTGAAAATCAAATGTTCCATATTAAAAACAAGCTTCATTAAATGTTTTAAACAAGTTATCGTTTTTAATAAGCTTCATTAAATGTTTTAAATAAGTTACATTTTAAATAAGTTTAATAATTAAAATAAAAATTCTAATAACAATATTTTGTGTTTTCCAATATGAAAAATAATTAATACATATTTTTTTGGCAAGTAAATATTGTATTAGCTTAAAAAGTCAAAAACCATATACATATGGGGAGCTTGTTGTTTGTTTTGCTAGAAAATGGAAACCAAAACCAGACCCAGGCTCCTATAGTACTCTTGCTGCAGGGTTGGGGAGGTATTTGCCATAGTATGCGGGGTTTGCCTTTGAGAGATCATTGTGAGAATGGACATTGGTTGAGGTTGAGTCGGAGGGATTTCCTCCACAAAGACAAATCCAATGTCAAAAACATCCCAATTTTGAGCCATGGAAGGAGACACAATATCTTGCTGAGCAGTGGCTTGAGACTGCATCATTTGGGGTGCAGGGCTAGTTCGTTTGGCAAGGAAGTCGTAGTAGGCTGGGCTGGGCCTTTCATTGGCTTTCCTTGCTCTTTGGGCATGATGAAGGCAGGAAAGTGGAGAAGAGCTAGCCATGGGTTTGGAACAACTTGCCAAGGGTCTGGATCCCCATGGATGCATCCACTGCAGGATTAGAGGAGCTATTGCGGAGGAGAAATTGTAATTGAGCCTTCGCCGCCTCTTGTTAATATCTGAGAGTGCAAATTGAATGAAGCATGTAGCCAAGTACCATCACTAATGTCTTCCATCACCATTTTGGATCTGCACATTAACTTCCACCTGCGAGACAGACCTTTGACCGTCACCTCGACAATTAAGAGTAGCGTTGGGTGAGTGTGGTGAGGGAGGGTGGTGGCGTCTTGGTTCATCCAGGCTGTCTGCTTGTTCTCCAAGTGGCACCCCATCCAGGGAATAATTAGTAGATATTGTTAACATCCATTTTATGAATAAAATGAATATAATGTTTTAGTCCTTTTTCAAGTCCGAAATTGGATAATGAAAGTAAATTCTAATATATCTCCCGTGTTTAGTTCTGGTTTCAGAGCATACGATCTTTGGGACTCCTTCAAGCAAGTTATTTTGGTATTTTAGCTAAACTCTTTTTTGGGATGTTGAGTGAAAAATTTTAAAACTTAAGGAGATACATCAAAATATCTATGGTAAAAATTTCGGGTCTGGTTACAATGACCAATCTTAAAACTAGAATAGACACGGAATTTTCAAGAGTTTGAAAAGACATCATAGACATTGCTGTAAAAATTTCATGTTCAGATTTTTAATTTTTCAAGTTACAAATTGTCAAAGTTGGGGTTTTTGACTAGTCATAAAGCTAGTCTTAAACAAGTGTCATGGATAAAACAATTATATCTGAATTTAAAAGATCCAATTTGAGTGTCCCTAGTTTCAATAAAATATGATGGATTGTAGTGTTTCAGATTGGATTATAGTGTTTTTATCAAAATTTGGTCTATGGGTTGGTTGTTATCTTAAATAATAATAATAATTATTATAATATAAAAATTGAACACGGGGCATTCTATATAAGTTTTCTCTGGAAAGCAAAATATAAACAAGTTTTGGTAAAAGACCATAATTTTAAAATGGCACATCAATTTCTGGTCAGGGCATTGAAATTTCAGAGTCAAAAGGGTTGAAATTTCAAAACTACATCAAGAGAAGAATGGTCTACCAGTGAAAAAATCTTCAAATGAAGGTTTTAAAAGACATGTTAATTTAAAATGATCATAACTTTGATTGAGATGTTCAATTGAAGTTACTAAAAAATCGTTGAAAAAATAAAACATAGAAGAATGTATTAGAAAAATGATCATAACTATTTGATATCATTATAAGATTGTAAGTTAGAAGTTTGGGTTAGACTTCAATTAAAAATCAATGGCAATACCTAACTTTAGTAGAGACGAAAATAAAAATAAAATCAATTCCATAGAATAGTTGAGGATGAAAAAGAAATTTGATTTGAAGCTTTGATTATGAACTCCTTATTTTCAGGGTGAAGCTTTTAAGTGGTGGATTAGTCTCGATAAATATACTTTATGATGTCTCATAAATATACTTTATGATGTAATCTGTTAGTGAATCACTCATTAAAGAGGTTAAGAATTTAAAGCAAGAAAATAGTAGAAAAAGAAAGTCGGAAAATGATGAGTCAAGGGATGAATTGAAAAAGAAAGATTATGAATAAAAATGTTATGTAAGCATAATCAAGAATTTCTTAATGATGTTCATAAGGTGAAAATACATTTGTAGGAGTATAAATCAAAGAACATGGATGTATATATTACCACAAAATTGAAGAGGATAGTATCAAAAAACCCGAAGAGGAAATTTGCAATAAAGTTGAAGAATCCCTAAACATTGACGAGGTAAGATAAATGCAATCTAAAATTGAAGGGTGCAAGAATTTGATAGATGGAGGCACATTGTAGTTTCAAAAAGATAAGATTCAAAAATGTTACCAAAAAATACTTTAAGAAGTTGAACTCCATTTAAAGGATGTACACTTAGAGCAGCTGCCTCTTTTGAGCTCATATTATATACATTTAACCCCATATATGTCCTCCTTGGAGACATCGTAGTAACCTCCAAAAAGCCTTGTCCTCAAAGCTTTGCAGTGAAAGACATTACATATGACGAAACCAAGTAATATGATTTTCTTATGTTCTCGCTTTCTTCTTTCCATTGATGATAACCCACCCATCTAAACTCGATTATGTTTAGTCTTAATTTTTGATCATTGGTTGTTGCATAATGTCCTATTGATATTGTCATCCTTGAAATCTTTCCTAGTAATGAGGGTGTCAATATGTTTCAATGAGTATTCCATCTTCCTCCTTGATAATGACGATATTGATCTTTTTGTTTTTCTTGAAATATTTCCTAGTAATTAGGTGTCAATATAGTTTCATGTTTGATAGTTTTCATTCACTTTGCACACCCATTTTATCTATTTTCTTTTCTTATACATCCTTTATCCTCTTTGCTTCATCTCTGATTACTCCAACTTTGGAGATAATACCATCATATTTGACATGTACATCCTCTAGATGAAGTTGAACTTCTTCAAGTATCATCTAGTGACTTTCTTGAATCTTGTCTTCTTTCTCCTTTTGACGTGCAATGTGATGCCATCTATCATCTTATGGTGACCTAGCAAATTTCCTCTTTAAGTTTTTTGATAATATCCTCTTCACTTTTTGTGGTAATATCTTCATCCATATTCTTTGATCCGTAGCCTTGTTAACTCCTTTTCACCTTCTTAACATCAATAAGAAGTTTTTGATCATGCCTACATAACCTTTTCATTTATTCATCTTTCTTTTTCAATTGCTTATCTTTACATCTCTGATCATATATGTTAGGAACTAAAACCTTAAAATATCATAAGAAACTAAAGTACACACCATGTATATCAAAGTGCGTAGAACACAACTCCAAGATAGATAAGAGAGATGAGTTACACAATAACTCCTTAATAATAGGAGAACCCCCTCTGAATACCCTAATACATTTATACATCTAAATCACATGTCCATCAATAATGACTACATTCTCTCTCTCTCTCTCTCTCTCTCTCTCTATATATATATATATATATATTCACACATTGCACATGTGGCTCCTTTATTAGGTCAACCACTATTACACATACATTTAAGAGAAATGAGTTACATAATAGCTCCTTAATAATAGGAGAACCCCCTCTGAATACCCTAATACATACATACATCTAACATGTCCATCAATAACGACTCTCTCTCTCTCTCTCTCTCTCTCTATATATATATATATATATATATTCACACATTGCACATGTAGCTCCTTTATTACGTGGCTCCTTTATTAGGTTAACCACTATTACACATACATTTACGTATTACATGTACATTTAAAATCATATATGCTTCCTCAAGGTCATATCTTATAAATTYAAYRTCATATGTCTCCCTTGGGCTSATACCATAATACACTCTTTCARAAAACTTTATCCTCAAAGCTTTGCAATTAAGGGTGTTACAYGTGACAAAACCAASTAATAGGATTTYCTTATGTTCATGCTTTCYTGTTGTTATCGATGATGATCAATCCATCCAAACTCAATTCTTTTTGGCCTTAATCCTTGATAGTTGGTTGCGTATTTTCTCTCTTTTGATTCCGTGTATTGTTGTTGTGACCTCTCCAATTTGTTGTATTTGTTGGTCTTTGATAATATCTTGTTGAATAATGGTTTTATAATGCTCYATTCCATGAATATTGTTGATTATTCCATCTTCTTCCTTAGTAATGTCGATGTCGATCTTCTTGTATTTCTTGAAAAATTTATTGGTAATGACAATGCCGATATGGTTTCACATGTGATTGTTTTCTTTCATTCTACACACCCATTACATCTGTGTTCTTTTTCAGAGATATTCACATCCTCTATCCTCTTTGTTTGGTCTTTGATTACTCTAGCATTGGAGATAATACCATCATATTTGACATGTACATCCTCTAGATGGAGTTCAACATTTTCAAGTATCTTCTAATGACTTTCATGAATCTTGTCTTCTTTATGCTTTTGAAGCTATAATGTAACCCCATCTATCAAATTCTTACACCATTATTCAATTATAAATTGCATTTTTATTTTACCTCATTAGTGTTCAAGGATTCCTCAACCTTCTTGCAAATTTCCTCTTCAAGTTTTTTGATAGTATCATCTTCAATTTTTGTGGTAATATCTTCATATTTATTCTTTAATTTAGACTCATGTAAACACTTTAACTTTCTTAACATTTTAAAGAAGTTATTGATTATGCTTACCCGACCTTTTGATTTATTCATCTTTCTTTTTCAATTCTTCCACTGACTCATCATTTTCCAACTTCCCTATGCTACTTTTTTCTTGCTTTAGGTTATTAACCTCCTTAATCAATGATTTATTAAGGGATTGCATCTTAAACAATTGATCACCCTTATTCTTAAGCATTTTTAATTCCTCGTTATTTTTCTGTAATTTGGAAATTTCTTCTTTAGTTTCATTGAATTCATCTTCAACTGTATGCATCACTTCTATTTTTGTATCATTTATTTGAGAATATTTTAAATTTTTTTCCCATGTGGAATAGAATCTAGTATCTTCATCAAAGCTATCCCACCACTTAAAACTTCACCCTGAAAAGAAAAAGCTACCCAACAAGAACTCAAATCATTTTTCTTTAACATCTACTATCCATTAAAATTAGGCATTGTAATTCATTCTTAATTGAGATCTAACCCAAACCCTAAAGTTATAATATCAATATATTATCAATAATGATCTCAAATACTTATTCATTTTTCTATTATATTCTTATGTGTTTTCTCTTTCCAACAACTTTTGAATCATCTCAATCAGAGATCCCAATGAAAAGATATGATAATTTTAATTAACCGCATATATGCTCCCCTCATGGTCATATATTATAGATTTAACCTCACATATGGCCCCCTTGGGGTCATACCATAGTACATTGTTTCAAAAACCTTTGTCCTCGTAGCTTTGCAATTAAGGGTGTTACATGTGATAAAATCAAGTAATATGTTTTCCTTGTATTCTAGCTTTCTTGCTTCCACTGATGATGATCAATCCATCCAAACTCAATTCTTTTTGGTCTTAATATTTGATAGCTAGTTGCATAATATTCTTTCTTTTGATTCCATGTGTTGTTGTTGTGGCTTCTCCATTTTGTTGTATTTGTTGATCTTTGATAATATCTTGTCGAATATTGTTTTTGTGATGCTCCGTTCCATTAATATTGTTCATTATTACATCTTCTTCCTCAATAATGTTGATGCCAATCTTCTTGTATTTATTGAAAATTTTATTGCTAAATTATGAGAGTGTTGATATGGTTTCACATGTGATTGTTTTCTTTCATTCTACATACCCATTACTTTTGCATTGTTTTCAGGGACAATCACTTTCTTTATCCTCTTTGTTTGGTCCTTGATTACTCTAGCATTGGAGATAACACCATCATATTCCACATGTACATCCTCCATATGGAGTTCAAATTCTTCAATTATCTTCCAGTGACCTTGAATCTTGTCTTCTTTCTCCTTTTGAAGTTGCAATATGAACCCTTCTATCAAATTATTACATCCTTCTTCAATTCTAAATTGCATTTATGATTTTACCTCATCAATGTTCAAGGATTTCTCAACCTTCTTACAAATTTCCTCTTCAATTTTTTTTATAGTATCATCTCCATTTTTTGTGGTAATAGATTCATCCTTATTCTTTAATTTATACTCTTGTAAACATATTTTCACTTTCTTAAGATCATTAAGAAGTTCTTGATTATTCTTACACGACCTTTTGATTTCTTGATCTTTAATTTTCAATTCTTCCATCGACTCATCATTTATTTCCTATGTTACTCTTTTCTTGCTTTAAGTTATTATCCTCCTTAATCAATGATTCATTAAAAGATTGCATATTACTCAATTGATCACCCTTATTCTTAATCCCTTCTTTTAATTCCTCATTATTTTTCCATAAGTTGGAAATTTCTTCTTTAGTTTCATTGAATTCATCTTCAATTGTATGCATCAATTTTAGTTTTCTATCCTTTATTCATTTATTTGAGAAGAGTTTTAAAAAAAAAATCAATGTGTAGTAGAATCTAGTATCTTCATCAAAGTTATCCCACCATTTAAAGCTTCACCTTGAAAATAAGAAGCTACCCAACTAGGTCTCAAATCAATTTTCTTTATCATCTAATCTCCATTAAAATATGCATTGTAATTCATTCTTAACTAAGATGTAACCCGAACCCTAAACTTAGAACCTCAATATATTATCAATAATGATCTCAAATACATTTTTCTATTACATTCTTCTATGTTTTCTCTTTCAAACAAAATTTGAATAATCTCAATTAGAGATCCCAATGAAAAAATATGATAATTTTAATTAACCTTGTATATGCTCCCCTTATGGTCATGTATTATAAATTTAACCTCATATATTCCGCCCTTGGGTCATACCATAGTACACTCTTTCAAAAAACTTTGTCCTTGAAGCTTTGCAATTAAGGGCGTTATATGTGACAAAACCAAGTAATAAGATTTCCTTATATTCCCGCTTTCTTGTTGCCACATATGACGATCAATCCATCCAAACTCAATTCTTTTTGGTATTAATATTTGATAGCTAGTTGCATAATTTTATTTCTTTTGATTCCATGTGTTGTATGGAATTCTCCAATTTGTTGTATTTGTTGGTCTTTGATTAATATCTCGTTGAATAATGTTTTTGTGATGCTCTATTCCACTAATATTGTTGATTATTCCATCTTTTTCCTTAGTAATGTTGATGTCGTTCGTCTCGTATTTCTTGAAAACTTTATTGGTAATGAGAGTGTAGATATGGTTTCACATGTGATTGTTTTCTTTCATTCTACGCACCCATTAATTTTGTGTTCTTTTCAGAGACAATCACATCCTCTATCCTCTTTGTTTGGTCTTTTATTACTCTAGCATTGGAGATAATACCATCATATTTGATATGTACATCCTCTAGATGGAGTTCAACTTCTTTAAGTATCTTCTGGTGACCTTGAATCTTGTCTTCTTTCTCCTTTTGAAGCTACGACGCAACTCCATCTATCAAATTCTTACATCCTTCTTCAATTGTAAATTACAATTTTTATTTTACCTCATCAGTGTTCAAGGATTCCTCAACCTTCTTACAAATTTCCTCTTCAAGTTTTTTGATAGTATCATCTTCAATTTTTGTTGTAATATCTTCATCCTTATTATTTAATTCAAACTCTTGTAAACACATTTTCATTTTCTTAACATTATTAAGAAGTCTTGATTATGCTTACACGACCTTTTGATTTATTCATCTTTCTTTTTCATTTCTTCCATCGATTCATCATTTTCCAACTTTCCTATGCTACTATTTTCTTGCTTTAAGTTATTAACGTGCTTAATCAATGATTCATTAGTGGATTTCATCTTACACAATTGATCACCCTTATTCTTAAGCCCTTTTTTTAATTCCTCATTATTTTTTCTGTAATTTGAAAAATTATTTTTTAGTTTCATTGAATCTATCTTCAATTGTATGCATCACTTTTATTTTTGTATCCTTGATCCATTTATTTGATAAGAGTTTTTCAAAAAAATTCCATGATGAATAGAATCTAGTACCTTGATCAAAGCTATCCCACCACTTAGAGATTCACTCTGAAAAGAAAAAGCTACCCAACAAGGACTTAAAACAATTTTCTTCATCATCTAATCTCCATTAAAATTAGACATTGTAATTCATTCTTAATTGAGATCTAACCCAAGCCCTAAAATCACAACCTCAATATATTATCAATAATGATCTCAAATAATTATTCATTTTTCTATTATATTCTTCTATGTTTTCTCTTTTCAACAACTTTTTAATCATCTCAATTAGAGATCCCAATGAAAAGTTATGATAATTTTAAATTAAAATACCTTTTAAAATCCTAATTTGGACACCGTCTTGATGGTTGACCTTTTTCCTGATGTATCTATAAAATTTAGGCTTATAGTATACTAAGATGTCCTCTCTGTGATGTCATAGGGTTAACCAAATTTTGATGTGCCAAGTGAAAATTATGGCAACTTTATCAAAACTTGCTGAATTTTACCCTTTCTAGAGAGTGAACTTGTACAACATGTCACGTATCCAAATTGTATGACATGCTTTTGAAATTTTGAACTAAAACACTATGCTCTATCTTATTTTCATTGAAACTGGTGGCACTCAATTTGGATATTTCTAGAATCAAACATAATTGTTTTACCTTGAACACTCGTTTGATACTAGTTGTAGGACTAGTCAAGAACCCTAACTTCCACGACCTATAACATAAAAAGTATAGAGAAACAAAATATAAATTTTTTACCATAGAATCTGTGATAGGCCTCCTCAAAATCCTGAAAAAATTTACTATCTAATATGTCTAAACAAAAACTTATGATTGCTTTACCAATAACCTTTGTTTGTTACTAATTATAAGACTAGTAAAAAATCATAGTTTCCATAGGCTATAACTCCAAAATAATAGCGAACCAAAACTTGAAATTTTTACCACAAGTACTTATCTATTTCTCCTCAGATTCCCACAAATTTAGCTATATGAACTTCCTAGAAATAACGAATATGTCAATGTAATACCCCTAGGCCAAACCCCAATTGTAAATGTACATATAGACTGGTGAGCCTGGATATTTTGGGTCAGAGTGCCATTGTAAATATGTTTTGAGGCTAGAGTGCCTGTGTGGTTATTAGGTTGGAGAGCCAAAATGTTAAAAGGCCAATGAGCCTATCATTGTAATATGTAATCACACTTGGATATTAATAAAAATACATCACTGTTGCAAACCAACCAGATGAGAGAGTATGGGGGGATAGAACTCCACTAGAGGAAAAGGGGGCTAAGGGTCTAGGAAGAGGGGCTAAGCCAACGAAATATTATAATAATATTTCCTAAAGTCTAGTTATGGGATATATCCATATCTATCCTAAGTTCCTAAGTGGGAAGAATTGGGGCCCATGTAGTTCCTAACATGACAAGTGTCAAGATGGGAACATGCATATAAAAACTAAGAACTTAGTACAATTTCCATCATTCACTCATCATATTCACCTTGACTCTTGCCATATGTACCCTCCTTTCCATCCTGATTTTTATTTGTACTTGGGATCTTGGGAAGATGTTGGTAACCAGTAATCCTGGGTAATATGAGTGGAAGAAGTAGGTTGTTAGGCCTATGTGTACTTGAAGAAGTGAGTTTTCAGGTCCATGAGCATCCTCTCTGGGTGAGAGAACTGTTGGGAATTGTTCCTTGGTTGATGGGCAATAACTACAAGGATCTAATACTTTCTGTATGGCATGTTTTTGAAACCCCGGAAGGGAAGTGGGGAAACTGAAGGACTGTTGAGCAGAGAAGGGGAACACTTCATGGGCTGGGACAGGCTGTGGGAAATGAGAGACTATATGCTAGTCACAACAATTGGCACCTTAACTTGAGTTTTATTGTGTTGGTTAGACCTTATTCTGGATTAAGAAGCCTTCCCTGGTGGAGTTTATAGCCTCAACTCAGGGGTCACCTGCTGTTGAGAGTTTATGAGCAACAAATTCTATGGCTGGGAGGAAAGTTTGAGGTCTACACGCAGTTAGTGACTATTTCGAAAGATAAATGTTCTTATGTGTTTACATGTTATTTATTGTGTGTATTTTATGCTAATTCTGTTATGAAACTACTGTTATATTTATACTTGCATTTTTATGTTGTTAGACTGCACAAATTGTTGATATGCACAACATTTTGTAAATTTAATTGGTTTGAGAGGTAGAAAGTTTGTGCCCCATTTCCGAGCTTGGGGGTTGGGATGCTACAATGTGGTATCAGAGCTCAAGGTTCAACACTGAGCCTGCATGGGCCAAAGATAGAGCATAGAAGTGAAATGTGTGGAGTATGTCTGCAAACAATTTGACAAAATGTCAAAAAAGAATTTCTGCAAATTGCTTGACGAAATTATTGCAGAGAAATTTGGGGAAGAATTCGCAGGAAAATTTGAAGAATTGAGCCCATGAGTGAAAATTATGAAATTTAAATCTTTAATTGGGTATTTTTGGGCCCGTAGATGGCCAAATTTCATAGTTGGAAAACACCCATGGAGAAATTGGGGCGAATTGGGCAAAAGGCCCAATTTCTACAGTGAAATTTATTAAAAATTCGACGAGAGAAGATTGAAATTTGTGTACAGAGTTCGAATTGGTGCTTATAGGACCAAAATAGACCACAACGACCTTAATCACATAGCTTTAATGGTAGTCTGTGTAGAATTATGAAATTACACATTTTTGGGCATTTTTGAAAATTGTGAAATTTTGGGTATTTTTCCATACGGTGATGTCAACATGACATGGGAGCCACGTGTCCGCTGACGTGGCATAAGGGTGATGTGTATTTCCATGGTGGCGGGGCCATGGTAGAAGGTACATAGTAAAAATCATAATTTCCATAGGCTATAACTCCAAAATAATAGTGAACCAAAACTTGAAATTTTTACCACAAGTACTTTTCTATTTCTCCTCAGACTCCCACAAATTTAGCTATATGAACTTCCTAGAAATAAAAAATATGTCAATGTAATACCCCTAGGCCGAACCCCAATTGTAAATGTACATATAGACTGGTGAGCCTGGATATTTTGGGTTAAAGTGCCATTGTAAATATGTTTTGAGGCTAGAGTGCCTGTGTGGTTATTAGGTCGGAGAGCCAAAATGTTAAAAGGCCAACGAGCCCATCATTGTAATATGTAATCACACTTGGATATTAATAAAAATACATCACTATTGCAAACCAACCAGATGAGAGAGTATGGGGGGATAGAACTCCATTAGAGGAAAAGGGGGCTAAGGGTCTAGGAAGAGGGGCTAAGCCAATGCAATATTATAATAGTATTTCCTAAAGTCTAGTTATGGGATATATCCATATCTATCCTAAGTTCCTAAGTGGGAGGAATTGGGGCCCATGTAGTTCCCAACATGACAAGTGTCAAGCTGAGAACATGCATATAAAAACTAAGAACTTAGTACAATTTCCATCATTCACTCATCATTCTCACCTTGACTCTTTCCATATGTACCCTCCTTTCCATCCTGATTTTTATTTGTACTTGGGATCTTGGGAAGTTGTTGGTAACC
Source organism: Picea engelmannii (assembly GCA_009831015.1). NCBI lineage: Eukaryota > Viridiplantae > Streptophyta > Pinopsida > Pinales > Pinaceae > Picea > Picea engelmannii. The sequence continues at coordinate 14,173 of ML778285.1, forward strand.
AATAATCCTGGGTAATATGAGTGGAAGAAGCAAGTTGTTAGGCCTATGTGTACTTGAAGAAGTGAGTTTTCAGGTCCATGAGCATCCTCTCTGGGTGAGAGAATTGTTGGGAATTGTTCCCTGGTTGATGGGCAATAACTACAAGGATCTAATACTTTCTGTATGGCATGTTTTTGAAGCCCCATAAGGGAAGTGGGGCAACCAAAGGACTGTTGAGTAGAGAAGGGGAACACTTCATGGGCTGGGACAGGCTGTGGGAAATGAGAGACTGTATGCTAGTCACAACAATTGGCACCTTAACTTGAGTTTGATTGTGTTGGTTAGACCTTAGTCTGGATTAAGAAGCCTTCCCTGGTGGAGTTT
>ML778285.1:28011-40391 GCA_009831015.1 Picea engelmannii
TGAAAAAGAAAGATGAATAAATCAAAAGGTCGTGTAAGCATAATCAAGACTTCTTAATAATGTTAAGAAAATGAAAATGTGTTTACAAGAGTTTGAATTAAATAATAAGGATGAAGATATTACAACAAAAATTGAAGATGATACTATCAAAAAACTTGAAGAGGAAATTTGTAAGAAGGTTGAGGAATCCTTGAACACTGATGAGGTAAAATAAAAATTGTAATTTACAATTGAAGAAGGATGTAAGAATTTGATAGATGGAGTTGCGTCGTAGCTTCAAAAGGAGAAAGAAGACAAGATTCAAGGTCACCAGAAGATACTTAAAGAAGTTGAACTCCATCTAGAGGATGTACATATCAAATATGATGGTATTATCTCCAATGCTAGAGTAATAAAAGACCAAACAAAGAGGATAGAGGATGTGATTGTCTCTGAAAAGAACACAAAATTAATGGGTGCGTAGAATGAAAGAAAACAATCACATGTGAAACCATATCTACACTCTCATTACCAATAAAGTTTTCAAGAAATACGAGACGAACGACATCAACATTACTAAGGAAAAAGATGGAATAATCAACAATATTAGTGGAATAGAGCATCACAAAAACATTATTCAACGAGATATTAATCAAAGACCAACAAATACAACAAATTGGAGAATTCCATACAACACATGGAATCAAAAGAAATAAAATTATGCAACTAGCTATCAAATATTAATACCAAAAAGAATTGAGTTTGGATGGATTGATCGTCATATGTGGCAACAAGAAAGCGGGAATATAAGGAAATCTTATTACTTGGTTTTGTCACATATAACGCCCTTAATTGCAAAGCTTCAAGGACAAAGTTTTTTGAAAGAGTGTACTATGGTATGACCCAAGGGAGGAATATATGAGGTTAAATTTATAATACATGACCATAAGGGGAGCATATACAAGGTTAATTAAAATTATCATAATTTTTCATTGGGCTCTCTAATTGAGATTATTCAAATTTTGTTTGAAAGAGAAAACATAGAAGAATGTAATAGAAAAATGTATTTGAGATGCATATTTTAATGGAGATGAGATGATAAAGAAAATTGATTTGAGACCTAGTTGGGTAGCTTCTTATTTTCAAGGTGAAGCTTTAAATGGTGGGATAACTTTGATGAAGATACTAGATTCTACTACACATTGATTTTTTTTAAAAACTCTTCTCAAATAAATGAATAAAAGATAGAAAACTAAAATTGATGCATACAATTGAAGATGAATTCAATGAAACTAAAGAAGAAATTTCCAACTTACAGAAAAATAATGAGGAATTAAAAGAAGGGATTAAGAATAAGGGTGATCAATTGAGTAATATGCAATCTTTTAATGAATCATTGATTAAGGAGGATAATAACTTAAAGCAAGAAAAGAGTAGCATAGGAAATAAATGATGAGTCGATGGAAGAATTGAAAATTAAAGATGAAGAAATCAAAAGGTCGTGTAAGAATAATCAAGAACTTCTTAATGATCTTAAGAAAGTGAAAATATGTTTACAAGAGTATAAATTAAAGAATAAGGATGAATGTATTACCACAAAAAATGGAGATGATACTATAAAAAAAATTGAAGAGGAAATTTGTAAGAAGGTTGAGAAATCCTTGAACATTGATGAGGTAAAATCATAAATGCAATTTAAAATTGAAGAAGGATGTAATAATTTGATAGAAGGGTTCATATTGCAGCTTCAAAAGGAGAAAGAAGACAAGATTCAAGGTCACTGGAAGATAATTGAAGAATTTGAACTCCATATAGAGGATGTGCATGTGGAATATGATGGTGTTATCTCCAATGCTAGAGTAATCAAGGACTAAACAAAGAGGATAAAGGAAGTGATTGTCCCTGAAAACAATGCAAAAGTAATGGGTATGTAGAATGAAAGAAAACAATCACATGTGAAACCATATCAACACTCTCATAATTTAGCAATAAAATTTTCAATAAATAAAAGAAGATTGGCATCAACATTATTGAGGAAGAAGATGTAATAATGAACAATATTAATGGAACGGAGCATCACAAAAACAATATTCGACAAGATATTATCAAAGATCAACAAATACAACAAAATGGAGAAGCCACAACAACAACACATGGAATCAAAAGAAAGAATATTATGCAACTAGCTATCAAATATTAAGACCAAAAAGAATTGAGTTTGGATGGATTGATCATCATCAGTGGAAGCAAGAAAGCTAGAATACAAGGAAAACATATTACTTGATTTTATCACATGTAACACCCTTAATTGCAAAGCTACGAGGACAAAGGTTTTTGAAACAATGTACTATGGTATGACCCCAAGGGGGCCATATGTGAGGTTAAATCTATAATATATGACCATGAGGGGAGCATATATGCGGTTAATTAAAATTATCATATCTTTTCATTGGGATCTCTGATTGAGATGATTCAAAAGTTGTTGGAAAGAGAAAACACATAAGAATATAATAGAAAAATGAATAAGTATTTGAGATCATTATTGATAATATATTGATATTATAACTTTAGGGTTTGGGTTAGATCTCAATTAAGAATGAATTACAATGCCTAATTTTAATGGATAGTAGATGTTAAAGAAAAATGATTTGAGTTCTTGTTGGGTAGCTTTTTCTTTTCAGGGTGAAGTTTTAAGTGGTGGGATAGCTTTGATGAAGATACTAGATTCTATTCCACATGGGAAAAAAATTTAAAATATTCTCAAATAAATGATACAAAAATAGAAGTGATGCATACAGTTGAAGATGAATTCAATGAAACTAAAGAAGAAATTTCCAAATTACAGAAAAATAACGAGGAATTAAAAATGCTTAAGAATAAGGGTGATCAATTGTTTAAGATGCAATCCCTTAATAAATCATTGATTAAGGAGGTTAATAACCTAAAGCAAGAAAAAAGTAGCATAGGGAAGTTGGAAAATGATGAGTCAGTGGAAGAATTGAAAAAGAAAGATGAATAAATCAAAAGGTCGGGTAAGCATAATCAATAACTTCTTTAAAATGTTAAGAAAGTTAAAGTGTTTACATGAGTCTAAATTAAAGAATAAATATGAAGATATTACCACAAAAATTGAAGATGATACTATCAAAAAACTTGAAGAGGAAATTTGCAAGAAGGTTGAGGAATCCTTGAACACTAATGAGGTAAAATAAAAATGCAATTTATAATTGAATAATGGTGTAAGAATTTGATAGATGGGGTTACATTATAGCTTCAAAAGCATAAAGAAGACAAGATTCATGAAAGTCATTAGAAGATACTTGAAAATGTTGAACTCCATCTAGAGGATGTACATGTCAAATATGATGGTATTATCTCCAATGCTAGAGTAATCAAAGACCAAACAAAGAGGATAGAGGATGTGAATATCTCTGAAAAAGAACACAGATGTAATGGGTGTGTAGAATGAAAGAAAACAATCACATGTGAAACCATATCGGCATTGTCATTACCAATAAATTTTTCAAGAAATACAAGAAGATCGACATCGACATTACTAAGGAAGAAGATGGAATAATCAACAATATTCATGGAATRGAGCATTATAAAACCATTATTCAACAAGATATTATCAAAGACCAACAAATACAACAAATTGGAGAGGTCACAACAACAATACACGGAATCAAAAGAGAGAAAATACGCAACCAACTATCAAGGATTAAGGCCAAAAAGAATTGAGTTTGGATGGATTGATCATCATCGATAACAACARGAAAGCATGAACATAAGRAAATCCTATTASTTGGTTTTGTCACRTGTAACACCCTTAATTGCAAAGCTTTGAGGATAAAGTTTTYTGAAAGAGTGTATTATGGTATSAGCCCAAGGGAGACATATGAYRTTRAATTTATAAGATATGACCTTGAGGAAGCATATATGATTTTAAATGTACATGTAATACGTAAATGTATGTGTAATAGTGGTTAACCTAATAAAGGAGCCACGTAATAAAGGAGCTACATGTGCAATGTGTGAATATATATATATATATATATATAGAGAGAGAGAGAGAGAGAGAGAGAGTCGTTATTGATGGACATGTTAGATGTATGTATGTATTAGGGTATTCAGAGGGGGTTCTCCTATTATTAAGGAGCTATTATGTAACTCATTTCTCTTAAATGTATGTGTAATAGTGGTTGACCTAATAAAGGAGCCACATGTGCAATGTGTGAATATATATATATATATATATAGAGAGAGAGAGAGAGAGAGAGAGAGAGAATGTAGTCATTATTGATGGACATGTGATTTAGATGTATAAATGTATTAGGGTATTCAGAGGGGGTTCTCCTATTATTAAGGAGTTATTGTGTAACTCATCTCTCTTATCTATCTTGGAGTTGTGTTCTACGCACTTTGATATACATGGTGTGTACTTTAGTTTCTTATGATATTTTAAGGTTTTAGTTCCTAACATATATGATCAGAGATGTAAAGATAAGCAATTGAAAAAGAAAGATGAATAAATGAAAAGGTTATGTAGGCATGATCAAAAACTTCTTATTGATGTTAAGAAGGTGAAAAGGAGTTAACAAGGCTACGGATCAAAGAATATGGATGAAGATATTACCACAAAAAGTGAAGAGGATATTATCAAAAAACTTAAAGAGGAAATTTGCTAGGTCACCATAAGATGATAGATGGCATCACATTGCACGTCAAAAGGAGAAAGAAGACAAGATTCAAGAAAGTCACTAGATGATACTTGAAGAAGTTCAACTTCATCTAGAGGATGTACATGTCAAATATGATGGTATTATCTCCAAAGTTGGAGTAATCAGAGATGAAGCAAAGAGGATAAAGGATGTATAAGAAAAGAAAATAGATAAAATGGGTGTGCAAAGTGAATGAAAACTATCAAACATGAAACTATATTGACACCTAATTACTAGGAAATATTTCAAGAAAAACAAAAAGATCAATATCGTCATTATCAAGGAGGAAGATGGAATACTCATTGAAACATATTGACACCCTCATTACTAGGAAAGATTTCAAGGATGACAATATCAATAGGACATTATGCAACAACCAATGATCAAAAATTAAGACTAAACATAATCGAGTTTAGATGGGTGGGTTATCATCAATGGAAAGAAGAAAGCGAGAACATAAGAAAATCATATTACTTGGTTTCGTCATATGTAATGTCTTTCACTGCAAAGCTTTGAGGACAAGGCTTTTTGGAGGTTACTACGATGTCTCCAAGGAGGACATATATGGGGTTAAATGTATATAATATGAGCTCAAAAGAGGCAGCTGCTCTAAGTGTACATCCTTTAAATGGAGTTCAACTTCTTAAAGTATTTTTTGGTAACATTTTTGAATCTTATCTTTTTGAAACTACAATGTGCCTCCATCTATCAAATTCTTGCACCCTTCAATTTTAGATTGCATTTATCTTACCTCGTCAATGTTTAGGGATTCTTCAACTTTATTGCAAATTTCCTCTTCGGGTTTTTTGATACTATCCTCTTCAATTTTGTGGTAATATATACATCCATGTTCTTTGATTTATACTCCTACAAATGTATTTTCACCTTATGAACATCATTAAGAAATTCTTGATTATGCTTACATAACATTTTTATTCATAATCTTTCTTTTTCAATTCATCCCTTGACTCATCATTTTCCGACTTTCTTTTTCTACTATTTTCTTGCTTTAAATTCTTAACCTCTTTAATGAGTGATTCACTAACAGATTACATCATAAAGTATATTTATGAGACATCATAAAGTATATTTATCGAGACTAATCCACCACTTAAAAGCTTCACCCTGAAAATAAGGAGTTCATAATCAAAGCTTCAAATCAAATTTCTTTTTCATCCTCAACTATTCTATGGAATTGATTTTATTTTTATTTTCGTCTCTACTAAAGTTAGGTATTGCCATTGATTTTTAATTGAAGTCTAACCCAAACTTCTAACTTACAATCTTATAATGATATCAAATAGTTATGATCATTTTTCTAATACATTCTTCTATGTTTTATTTTTTCAACGATTTTTTAGTAACTTCAATTGAACATCTCAATCAAAGTTATGATCATTTTAAATTAACATGTCTTTTAAAACCTTCATTTGAAGATTTTTTCACTGGTAGACCATTCTTCTCTTGATGTAGTTTTGAAATTTCAACCCTTTTGACTCTGAAATTTCAATGCCCTGACCAGAAATTGATGTGCCATTTTAAAATTATGGTCTTTTACCAAAACTTGTTTATATTTTGCTTTCCAGAGAAAACTTATATAGAATGCCCCGTGTTCAATTTTTATATTATAATAATTATTATTATTATTTAAGATAACAACCAACCCATAGACCAAATTTTGATAAAAACACTATAATCCAATCTGAAACACTACAATCCATCATATTTTATTGAAACTAGGGACACTCAAATTGGATCTTTTAAATTCAGATATAATTGTTTTATCCATGACACTTGTTTAAGACTAGCTTTATGACTAGTCAAAAACCCCAACTTTGACAATTTGTAACTTGAAAAATTAAAAATCTGAACATGAAATTTTTACAGCAATGTCTATGATGTCTTTTCAAACTCTTGAAAATTCCGTGTCTATTCTAGTTTTAAGATTGGTCATTGTAACCAGACCCGAAATTTTTACCATAGATATTTTGATGTATCTCCTTAAGTTTTAAAATTTTTCACTCAACATCCCAAAAAAGAGTTTAGCTAAAATACCAAAATAACTTGCTTGAAGGAGTCCCAAAGATCGTATGCTCTGAAACCAGAACTAAACACGGGAGATATATTAGAATTTACTTTCATTATCCAATTTCGGACTTGAAAAAGGACTAAAACATTATATTCATTTTATTCATAAAATGGATGTTAACAATATCTACTAATTATTCCCTGGATGGGGTGCCACTTGGAGAACAAGCAGACAGCCTGGATGAACCAAGACGCCACCACCCTCCCTCACCACACTCACCCAACGCTACTCTTAATTGTCGAGGTGACGGTCAAAGGTCTGTCTCGCAGGTGGAAGTTAATGTGCAGATCCAAAATGGTGATGGAAGACATTAGTGATGGTACTTGGCTACATGCTTCATTCAATTTGCACTCTCAGATATTAACAAGAGGCGGCGAAGGCTCAATTACAATTTCTCCTCAGCAATAGCTCCTCTAATCCTGCAGTGGATGCATCCATGGGGATCCAGACCCTTGGCAAGTTGTTCCAAACCCATGGCCTAGCTCTTCTCCACTTTCCTGCCTTCATCATGCCCAAAGAGCGAGGAAAGCCAATGAAAGGCCCAGCCCAGCCTACTACGACTTCCTTGCCAAACAAACTAGCCCTGCACCCCAAATGATGCAGTCTCAAGCCACTGCTCAGCAAGATATTGTGTCTCCTTCCATGGCTCAAAATTGGGAAGTTTTTGACATTGGATTTGTCTTTGTGGAGGAGGAAATCCCTCCGACTCAACCTCAACCAATGTCCATTCTCACGATGATCTCTCCAAGGCAAACCCCGCATACTATGGCAAGTACCTCCCCAACCCTGCAGCAAGAGTACTATAGGAGCCTGGGTCTAGTTTTGGTTTCCATTTTCTAGCAAAACAAACAACAGGCTCCCCATATGTATATGGTTTTTGACTTTTTAAGGTAATACAATATTTACTTACTAAAAATATATATATATTAATTATTTTTCATATTGGAAAACACAAAATATTGTTATTAGAATTTTTATTTTAATTATTAAACTCATTTAAAATGTTAACTTATTTAAAACATTTAATGAAGCTTATTAAAAATGTTAACATTTAATGAAGCTTGTTTTTAATATGGAACATTTGATTTTCAAATGTTGTATATTTTTAAATTTCAATTATTTAAAGTGTAAAAAATTAATTAATTAAAACCCCTTTAACCATTATCATTATTTGGAAATCAAAGCAACAAAACTAAACAAATTAGTTTTTATCTTTTATATAAAAAAAACCAAAGCAACAAAGATTCATAACCAACTCCAATATCATTATTTGGAAATCAAAGCAACAAAATTAAACAAAAACTGGCTTTTTTTTAAATAATCAATCAATGCAACAAAGATTCATAACCAACTCCAATATAGATTCAAGTTCACATTAAAAAGAGCCAACTCTTTTTAACAAAGAGATTTTTTCCTAATAATTTTTAAAAAGAGGTTTCTGTAATAACTTCAAAGGAATATAAGTTCACTTTAAAAAGAATCAACTCTTTAACAAAGAGATTTTTTCCTATTAATTTTTAAAAAGAGGTTTCTGTAATAGCTTAAAACGAAAAAATATTCCTTTAGAGAATCACTTTAAAAGCGTCCACTCCTTAACCAAATCACTTTAAAAGAGTCCACTCCTTAACCAAATCACTTTAAAAGAGCCCACACTTTAAAAAGTGATTTCTGTAATAACTTCAAAGGAAAAAAAATTATTCCTTTACAGAATCACTTTAAAATAAAACTCCTTAACCAAATCACTTTAAAAGAGATTTCTGTAACAACTTCAAAGGAAAAAAATATTCCTTTAAAGAATCACTTTAAAAGAGCCCACTCCTTAACCAAAACACTTTAAAAGAGCCCACTCCTTAACCAAAACACTTTAAAAGAGCCCACTCTAGTAACTCAAAAAAATACAATTCCGCTACAGAATCACTTTAAAAGAACCCACTCCTTTATCGAATAATTTTAAAAGAGATTTCTCTAATAACTTTAAAAGCAAGCAGCATGACTGACACGATGCTTATAAATAGCAGCAGACTTGGTAATAAAGTAATAGGTAACTTGTCCTTGCACATTCCAAGAAAACAAATAATGAACCTCTTTAGCAACATACCAATTGAACAGAGATAACAACAGGAAGGAAAATGAAGCTATTCACATATTTATACAACTTTCCTAGCCTTTCCATCAATTGAAATAACTTCCAGTAATAACATGCCACAACAATAATGTTCATAAAAATAGCAACAGTTTAAAAGCCTCCAACTTCGAGTGAGAATGTGCTACGAGAATAATGCTCATAATAAGAAACAATTTAAAATTTCCAGAGGACCAATATTAAGTGCCTTACATTGTGCACACTTATACATATATGGGGACTGGTAAAGTTACACAGAGGTTGGAGAGAAGATTCTCAGCAGGGAAGCAAGGTGCCCTCCTTATAATGGGAGGTTGACTCACAGAAGGTAAGACCGTAGACCAATATGGATTATGCAGTTACCAACAAACAAACAATTCATACAATTTTGACATATATGCCAAGCAGAACTTGTCGCAGAATCGATGACATGATACGCTAGCCACCAAACAAAATTTCAATAGATAAAAAAGCATATTTAACATTTACAGAGTGCACTAGGACAAATCAGGTACTTTTTTCAAAAGCAAATCCTTGCATCCAAAGAAAACTAAGAAGAATGACTTTCAGACAGAATTTAACAAAACTATTTGGCTGATCCCATGGCCAAAACAAAATATTACATTCGGATTGTTGAAAAGGTTATGCTTCATCGACCTGTAACTGAGAAGTGATTACTTCAAAGTTCAATTAGCAGGCAGTTCAGTGAGCATCAGCAGCTCAGGACATGGCTTCCAAAACACCATAAAAAAGCAGACCTAACGTAAATATGAAGACTGGTAAGAAGTTGCTGGGGGCACACCACTGCCAATATTATAACTTCCATAATTGGTTGATCCACGAAATGAGCCAACACCATACAAAGACGATTGTAGACTGTCTGATGGATGTAAAGATGATTGCAGACTGTCTGATGGATATAAATGAGACCTTGACAGAGATGATGGGTTGCTTCCAACATCATAGGCTGATTGATGGATGCCTTGGCTTCCCCTGTCATATACACCCTGACTAAGTAGATTGTAAGGTGGGATACTGGCCACTGGAGCAGGACGATGTAAGTCAGATGAATTGGAAAGGGCAAAGGCACTGGGAGGGGTAGGTTTAGAGAGCAGTGCAGAAGAATTGGAAAGGGCAAAGGCACTGGGAGGGGAAGGTTTAGGGACCAGTGAACCAGCACCAGCACCAGAATCAGCACCAGCACCACTACTAAGACGAGGCCGTTTAGGCTGAGACGTCGTGTCTTCCAAAAATCTTTTCCTCTCTGCCTTGACTTTCTCTAACTGAGCCACACGCTTTTCAAGATCTTTAGAAGACATCTGTGATTCAAGTTTGTGCTCTTCAATCAACTTAATTACAGAATTCAATGAAGCAATTTCTTTTGAGGCTGCAGCAATCTGCAATAAGACATGGATGTGTTCAGAGCATATTCTGAATGACTAGTTAATATTTTGATAGTTTTATACTGACAAGGGTACATGCTCCACACACATAAGAATAAACATACCTGTGCACCTCCCTTCTTTGCAAATTTTTCTGACCCTTCCTTTTCATTCTCCAGATATGCCTTCAACAAAGGCACGGGTGGAAATTTTTCTTCAAGTCCAAATGCTAAGACAAACTGTGCAGCATCAAGTTGCTTTCGAGTACTACTCAATTTTTCCACAATATCTGCAAGAAACAAGACCAAACATGTCATGCAGGACCAAAATCTACCCATCAGAAGTTCAAAGTAGTGCAAACAACATGAATAAACTGGAGGTGGACCCAACTTGGTAAGAAATTTCAAAATAATATAGACCACAGAGTCAGCAAGTTCAAGGAACCTTTCTGCTGAAAGCATATTAAGCATAATAATCATGTATGCCTGAAGAATGAAATCATCAGCCAACCAGTATTTATACATAACAATAAACATCAACTTCTAAACAATTGGGCCAGGATGGAAACCCTTGCAAATAAACTCAGCATCACACTTGACAAGGAGTAGATCCTTTAAGCTTTTCTTTGGAAAACCCTACACCTGAAGATAGATCCATAAGGCTCTGAAACCCTTTGAGACAACTTAGAAAATCACGGTTAGTAGGCACCTAATAATCTTCTGCCAAAAGAACAAACATCTCTCTGAAGAACCAAAATATCAGATGATTAACAATCCAGTTCTTTAATTAGCAATTTTTTAGTGGAGGAAACCGTATAGTATAGTTCACAAATTACATTAACATTCATTTGATCATAGAAATTAGATTCATAGTTTGAAAATGATTTCTATGCATTTGGACAACTAATCTAATAAAATCACAAGCAGTCGCCTATAAATGCACCTATTATGGACACAATTACATCAAAATAATTGCTCGACAAACAAGCCAATACAAAAACTACTCTTGAATCCTTGGCCATTGCCTACAGAGAAAGTAGAGCTGCTCTAAGTGTCATTCAACCCTTCACCCAATGGTCCATGTTCTTGAGAAACCTATAGTTATGAAGTAGCTAATTTAAGCTACTTAAAACTTCTGCAACAGTTCAATGTCTTACCAAAATCAATTGGGTGATGAAACTAAATTAAGCTAGCTCAACATTTTAGCAAGCTCTCAAGTTCTGATGGGATATTGATAGATAAAAAGAAGTTTGAAACAAAGATTGGACAGCTTATCCTATCTTATTTATATTTGAATTAAAATAATATCAGTTAGGTAGAGGGCAATGGGTTTGGTGGGGTGCAGCTGTGCAAGGAGCTAGCCATCCAGGTAGATGGAGGGTTCTAAGTTAGCCTTTTCTTAGACATCATTACCTTCTCACCACCAATCTGGGCCTCTCAATGTGGTTCAATTCAAACCGATACCTTCTTGGGCATCACTGCATTCTTACTAATAGGCCAGCAAGGTCAATCCAACCTTATCAAGACAAATGTGCTTCCTTGCTACAGTGATATCACTGAGACTGCCACCAAGAGCACATATCTCGAAAAGTCTGAAAATACAGAGTGTCTGAAGGACTAAACATGAACAACTAACATTGTTTTCTACAATGTTCAGTGCCTACAAAAGGTTGTAATTTGCAGTGTTTTAAAAAACAGCCAAACTGGATCCAGAACCAGCCAGTTTGACCAGTTTCACCCCTTGGGAACACTGAACCAGGTTGTGAACCGGTTTGAACTGCTCAATTGACTAATTCAACCAGTTTGACTGGGGCCAAACAAGCCAGTTTGTTTTTTAAAAAAAAAAATTTAACATATCCAGATCCAGATACGGATCAGCCATATTTCTGAAAAGCCAGAATCTGAATATGGCGTGGAAATGACAAGTAGAAGGTGATATAAAATGTTTTATAAGAAATTAAAAGACACAGTGAGGATTCAAAACCATTCAGTAATCCCAAGAGTAGAACTACAGTTATAACTTATTGTTAGTTTTAGGGTAAATTTGCAAAACAGTAGTCTCTTTTAAATTTCAATGATTAAAACAAC